>SELW01000222.1:0-58884 GCA_004931855.1 Pichia inconspicua
ATTTCAATTTCTTAAGTATAGCTATTTGTTCCAATTTAGCAGAAGAAATAATATTTGAGTCATTTGAAGGTGAAGAATTTATGATTTGATTTAAATCTGCAAAACGGGATAATAAAGAATCAATTTGAGAAGGATTACGAGGTGATTCGATATTGGGTAGTTTTGATTCTAGAGGTTGATGGGTGTTATCAATTTCAACCACATTGTTGGGGACATTGTCTGAGACATTGTCGATAGGTGGAGTTGTGGATAATTCCATTATTGAATAGCGATTGTTGTTTATAGATTGCTGAGTGTGTTAAATAAAATAGCTGAGCATTTTACAAGGATGATTTTGTTTACAGAGATTGAGATCCACATGTAAAATTCGAAACCAATGCAGCGAGCACAAATTAAGGACAAATTCGCGAAATTGAAGAGCGCGAAATTAAGGCAGTACAGGGCGCGAAAATGGAAAATAAAATTCTTATTTCGCAGCCGATCGACGCGGGCGAAGAAAGCGGAAACGAAGCCAAACGAGCCGCGAAAGGGGCGCCGGGGCTCGGCAAAGTGGGCAGACGCCTTCGCGCGAGTGGGCGATCGACGCGTAGGTGCAGTCCCGGCAGAACACGTGACCGCAGGGCAGCGCCACCGCGGGGCTCAGCCGCTCCGCACAGATTGCGCACGTGACTCCCGAGGGCGAGGGAGGCGAGGGAGACTCTGGGCTGTCACGTGCGTCACGTGCGTCACGTAGCCGTTTCCGCGTCGATCGGCCGCCGCCGCCGCTGCTGCTGCTGCTGCTGCTGCTAGCACTTTCGCCCCTAATATTGCCCTCGTTGTTGTCATTTCGGCGTCGAACGTCCCTGCCATCACGTGCCTCCTCTCCTTCACGTGACTGCAGTTCAGTTCCCACTTCTTCAACACTTTCAATAACCTCCACGTCAACATCAACATCAACATCAACATCACCATCAACATCACCATCAACATCACCAGTAAACGACCCCCCTTCTCTCGTTGTCTCCACATCTGCTATCTCTATAAGCTCGATCTCAGAATCACTCATCCGCACACACTCCTACAAAAGTATCGATTAGTAGCCAACATTAACGTGTCCTTTTCTCTTTAACGATTATACATTCGCGTGATAAACTCATAAGTACACTACTACATCAATCTCTTATACACAAAAAACTAGTACGTTATATACCCATAGCTTATATACTACCTTCTTACATAAGTCTGCTGACAATAAAAGCAATCAAAAGTGCAAGTGCCGCAAGTGTGTATACGTTAATTCCACCTGTTGTTGTTGTTGTTGTTGTTGTAGTTGTAGTAGTAGTAGTTGCAGCAGCTTTAACATTGTCTTCACTTCTTATACTCTTCTCTGTAACTTTCTTCTCTACTTCAGAAGTTACAGGTGCAATTGCTTTCTCTGGTACTGCAACTTCTGGTTTCACTGGTGTTGCTGGTACCACTGGTGCAACAGGCGCAACAGGTGCTGCTGCTACTGAATGATCCTCTTCAGCAATAGTATTCATTGGTGAATCAAAATTATAAACAACTTTCAATTTAACATCTTTAGAATTACCACCAGCTGCGGCAACTAATTTATCCCATTCATTTGAAACCAATTTACCATCTTTAAATTCTTCACTAACAGGTACTGAAACAATTAAAAATTTATCCTTACATTTACTACCAATACTTGGTTCTTCACTTAATCCTTGGAAAATAATTGTAATTTCCCCCTCTTCACCTTTCCTTAAAATACCACTATTAGGTCTAACACAATATAATTTAGGTGCAGTTGTTTTCACTTTAAATGCAATAGGTTCTTCTAAATCATTACGAACTTTCAACACATGTGTTTGTTGGGTGTTCTTGAATGGAGCCTTCAAATCAATATACTTGCTATCAACAATCATCAATTGGTCGGTCTAATGCGTCGTATTTCACTTTNTTCAAATCAATATACTTGCTATCAACAATCATCAATTGGTCGGTCTAATGCGTCGGATTTCACTTTAATCCTATAACGTAACTCCTTCTCTCTTCTCTCTTCTCTTTCCTTTCTCTCTCTTCTCGCTTTTCAAGCTCACTCACTAGCTAGGAATCTCAATCGAAAATTCTCCCCGCCCTTTCTCCTTTTTTCGCAATTCGCGAAGTTTTGAAAACTCACTAATTAATTATCGACAAACTCGTACAACCGATGCTGCTGGACAACCTATAATTAGTACTTACGACTACTCAACACGTCCACTTACAATGAATGAAGTACCACCTGTAACACCACTGAATCCCAGTTATCCTAATGAACCTATGTTTGATTCAGAAACTCCTCCTTCAAATTTCCCACTTCAAACCCCAAATTTAGCTCCAGCTCATAATCCATTTGCTGCCAACAGGAATAGAAATGATTCATTGATCAGTGTTGACACAGTTTATATGCCTGATGAATTTCAAACAAATAATTTCACTAGACAAAGGAATAATTCTGACCTTTCAATTGCATCTTCCGTCTTTTCCGAAGTTCAAAGACCTCAACTTGACGCGTACAATTTCTCTTCAACGTTTGACGATCAATTATTCAGCTATTACATTTCTTACTCTCAACAACCAAATATAACACCTTTTGATATCCGTTTCCCACCTTCGGGTATACTTTCAAGAATTTCAAAACTTTTCTTAGAAAATTGTATATTGCCGACTAATATGCAAATTGATATATCATCACCAGAAATTAATGCTGAACTTCTAAATCCTCAAAATAGACATAATTTACTTGCAATTATTAGACTTAGACTTATTCATATGTGCAATATCAAATTAAACGCTAATTATAATGATTTACCTGAAAATAGTGGTTACAATGATTTGCTACCCATGTCCCGCTCGAATTCTGTAGTTTCTGGAATGTCTTTCAACGATAAAGTTACTCCTAATCTTGAATATTTCACACAACAACAGCAACAGCAACAGCAGCAGCAATCGTTACAATCGAAAAATTCATGGTTAAACATCAATCCAAATATCTATTCTAATCGATTTAACAGATCTAATCTAAATTCAACTGATTCACTTGATCGCATAGATGATCAAACTCCATTGACACTTACAGCTAAAAGAGAAAGACCAACTCTTAATTTACATCTACCACCAATATCTTCTGCTACATGCTTTAAACAACCAATTAGACCATCTTTCAACATCGGTCAATCACCACTTACACCTGGTACTCCAAATACTCCAAGTACACCAAACGGTTCATTTACTAATCTACATCAACGTAATAATTATCCACGTGCTGCTCGTTCGGCTTCATTAACAAATGCTGGTCCTACATACTTTAATCTCCCACCACCATCAACTGCTCCTTCCTCTTCTTCAACATCAACTACTTATCTTAACCCAGTATTAAACGGTATTGACACACAATCACCTTTTGAACAGGCATTTCCATCTCCGATGTTCCCGCAACACAGTCATCTGACACAACAATCATCACTCGATCAAAGCCCAGATCTGTTCAACGCTACAGTTTCTCGCAAAAGAGATTCTCTCAAACTCAAAAGGGCACCTTGATGGGACCCTTCATCGATTCAACTACATTTCAATTATTAATTAACGTATTAACCTGTATATTATTTCAACCTTCAACTTTAATGGACGACCCTGTTCCGAGACAAAACATAAATTCTCTCCGCGATAGATCCAAATTCCTATTTTCTCGAGCCACCCAAATTAAATTTATATAGCACCACTACCACTCTCCGAAATTGAAACAACCACTCCTTTCTAGACTTCTTTAAGTGAATAATTAACAATGACTTCACCAACAAACTACTCTGCTTGGCAACAATTGCAATCTATCTACTCTTCAAAGGGTAAATCTTTTTCTACAAGAGATGCATTCAAATCCGATCCTGAAAGATTCTCAAAATTCTCTCATACTTTTGACAATTACGATGGCTCAAAGATCCTCTTTGATTACTCAAAGAACCTTATTGATGAAGAGATCCTTGAATCACTTTTTGCATTGGCTAAAGAAGCGGGTGTCGAATCTTTAAGAAATGATATGTTTGCTGGTAAACATATTAATAATACAGAAGATAGAGCTGTATTTCATGTTGCTCTTAGAAATAGAGCATTGAAGCCAATGTTTGTTGATGGTAAAGATGTTTCAAAAGAAGTCGATGCTGTTTTACAACATATGAAAGAATTCTCAGATGCTGTTAGATCAGGTGAATGGAAAGGTTACACAGGTAAAAAAATTGAAAATGTTGTTAATATTGGTATTGGTGGTTCGGATCTTGGACCTGTTATGGTTACAGAAGCTTTAAAACCATATGGTCATGAATCAATTAAAGTTCATTTTGTTTCAAATGTTGATGGTACTCATATTGCAGAAACTTTAAAACTTTGTGATCCTGAAACAACACTTTTCTTAATTGCTTCTAAAACTTTCACAACTGCAGAAACTTGTGCAAATGCAAATACTGCAAAGAATTGGTTTTTATCACATGCTAAAGAACATGCTCATATTGCAAAACATTTTGCTGCTTTGTCAACTAATGAACCAGAAGTTGAAAAATTCGGTATCGATACAAAGAATATGTTTGGTTTTGAAAATTGGGTAGGTGGTAGATATTCTGTTTGGTCAGCAATCGGTCTCTCAGTTTGTATCTATATTGGTTTTGAAAACTTTGATGCGTTCCTGAAAGGTGCTGAAGCAGTTGATCAACATTTCCTCAACACTCCAATTGAACAAAATATCCCATTCATTGGTGGTCTACTTACTGTTTGGTACAATAATTTCCATAAAGCTCAAACTAAATTAGTTGCTCCATTCGATCAATACATGCATAGATTCCCTGCTTATTTACAACAATTATCAATGGAATCAAATGGTAAATCCGTTACAAAAGATTCACATTTTGTAAATTATGAAACAGGTGTTGTATTATTTGGTGAGCCAACAACTAATGCACAACATTCTTTCTTTCAACTTGTTCACCAAGGTACAAAATTGATTCCAGCTGATTTTATCATTGCTGCTAAATCTCATAACCCAATTGAAAATAACAAACATCAAAATATGCTTGCATCTAATTTCTTTGCTCAAGCAGAATCACTCATGCTCGGTAAGAGTAAGGATCAGGTTGAAAGTGAAGGTACACCTGCACCACTTGTTCCACATAAACAATTTTCAGGTAATAGACCAACTACTTCTATTCTTGCTCAAAAGATAACTCCAGCAACTCTTGGTGCACTTATTGCATATTACGAACATGTCACGTTCGTTGAAGGTGCAATTTGGGGTATCAACTCATTTGATCAATGGGGGGTTGAATTAGGTAAAGTACTTGCTAAAGTCATTCTCAATGAATTAGAAACTCCTGAGAAAGTACAAACTCATGATGCTTCCACAAACGGTTTGATCAACCAGTTCAAAGATTGGGCTTAATTTCTATTTTCTATTTATGTAATGTAATTAACGGTAACATGAAATCAGATCTCAGCGCGGAGCCTCCAATACAGATACTCTACAGTTCTCTCTTCCCAAGCTCACATCCTACATGGACAGGGAAGACAATACAAGATTGCGGTCGACTAGCATGGTTGGCTGGAAGAAATTACTTTGGCTAAAACAGCCTTATGAGGATAATTACACAGATACCAGTTTCCTGTCACAGCTTAAACGAAATTCAACAGTTGTGAAGTATTCATATACTAAACTAATGGACGATTTCTCTATAATTGTGTTACATCTGTCAATTATCATGTTTACAATTGTCGTTTTCTATGGAATATACATACTCAAATGGAATCCTATCAAGCCAACAATTTGGAGTACTATACTTACAATAATAGGTTTCATCATATACGTTGTCACGCTGAAGATACGACGTAACAAGGAACTCATCGAATTACAACAGTTTAAAATCACTCAAATATATTGTACGTCACCACAAACAGATACGACTCTACAATCAGATCTTATAAACCTTGAAGAATATCTAACAGAACCACCAGCACCGAGTATCTTCGAAACTTGTAAATCATCCTTACTTATCATTCTTTACCTGCTAACACTTTCCCCTGTGCTCAAATCATTGACAAATTCTACATCATCTGATTCTATTTGGGCATTATCTGCTTGGTTATGCTTTTTAAATGTGATGTTCAACGATTACCAAATCGATTTTAAAAGAGTTACACCTCGTGAGAAGAAACTCCATTGGAGCAAACTCTTTCATAATAGTTATATCGGTAAATCACCTATTGTTACACCAATAACAACACGATCTTCTTCACCGACACCAAATCGAGGTACCTCCAATTACACAAACGTTCTAGATCAACCGAAACTGGTAGATTTGGACACTGGAACAAAGACCAATTTTTTCCAAATTGAACATTTACAAAACTCTAACTTTTCTAAAAATATTGCAGTTTCAAATGCAATTATACTTGCTTCAAGACTGCCAACAAACGCCTCCGCATTTTCATTCATACTATTCTGTATTCAAACATCAGGACTGTTCCCTATTTTCAACAATTTTACAAGACGTGCCGAACTCCGTGGATTTCATCAATTTCAACTTATAACTATTGTTATTTTAGTAGACGCACTTGTGTGGCATATATTCGGGATTGGTTGGGTAACACTTTGGATAGCACTACATTTTATGATCATAGTCGTTGGACCTTGGTATTTCCTCACTTTACAGAAATACAAGAACGAGTTACAAGGACCGTGGGATCCAGCTCAACCAATCGTTAAATCGCTATGAGTTACTTTATACTTTTTATAATACACTAATCATTACAAGAACTAATCAATCATCCCATGAATGGACCTGCAGCAAGACACAAGTTTCGTCTTGTGAATTCAACTTTATAAACAGGTGTCTTTTTCGTAAAATAAACACCCATATGATCGTTTGATGCATATTCCTTAACGATTCCATTCTTCAATGCACCACTACCATTTACACCAGTTGTAGTTTTCCCTGAACCTGAAGTTGCTGCAGTGGAGTCACCATCAACTTCCGTGGCTGGAACTACGAACCTTTCAGGTTGCATACCTGAGACTTCATCACCTGTATTTTTCTTCACATCCCATACACGTACACTCCCATCAGCACCTCCACTAACAAGCACTTCACCACCACGACTCCATGTTAAAGAGTGTATACCACCTTGTCCATGACCACGCATTGTTTTAAGCTTACGACCTGAAGCAATGTCCCACACATGTATCACACTACCCATAAATGGAACTTTAGCTGCCTTCCTTTGTGCAGCCTCCCTTGATGAAGCACTTTCTTCCTTCCCTTGATCTTTCTTTCCCTTAGTATCATTCTTTGCACCTGATGGTTGAAATCCACCACCTATAGAATTAGCCCAATCACTTAAACCAAATGCATTATTCATATAATCTTCCTCATTGACAGAGGTGGTAGCAAGCCATCTACCATCAGGTGAAACTGCAATATCACTGATTGGTGAAGTATGACCAACAAACAATCTCACACTTTCAGCTCTAGATATATCCCACATTCTAACTGTTTTATCACTTGATCCTGTAAACAAGTATGTACCATTAGGGTGGAACCTAACAATATCAACATCATTTAAATGACCAGCAAATATACGGAGAGGATAGATGTGATCACATGACCATAATCTTGCCGTCTGATCGTGTGAAGCTGTTGCAAAATAATGGCCAAGGGGAGAAAATTTGACATCCCATACAGGTGAAGCAGATCCACCACTTCCACCAGAACCACCATGACCTTTATACGAAACAAGTGCTGTATATGTGTCAGTAGACCATAATCTAACAGTTGAATCAGCACTTGATGAAAGAAGGTACTTACCATCAGGAGAGAATGATAGTCCATAGACAGGTCCAGAATGTCCAACAAGTTTCCGACTTGTATTTGTTGGCAAATCTGAATCAACTTTAGAATTATATGGATCACTTTTGATGATAGATTTCAATGGAGAACCATCAATACTCCAAAGTTTGATAAAGGAATCTTGAAATCCACCTGCAATCATTGTTGAATCTGGATGAAATTCAAGTGATGTCAAATCATTATTTGTGTTGTGAAATGTATACATACATACAGAAGGTAATGCAGGTTGTGAAATGAAAACTTTATGTCCATTGGCATTCAAATGAGAATGTGAACTTGTGGTTAATTTGATTCTTGATCTTGAATCTGAGATTTCTTGAATAGCCCTTCTAAGGTCATAAACTGTTTTCTGTGGTAATGGTAAAGTACCTTTAGCTGGAGAATCTTCGCTTTTAGGATCAACTTTGAAATTTTCATTGTATTCTTCAGTTAGTGTCTTTTTAGGCCCTTGATTTAAAGGGTCTTCAATTTCTGAATCTGCGGCTTTTGCCTTTTCATCTCTATGTTTCAATTCTGCTTCTAATTCCTTTGTAAACTCTTCATCAGGTGGGTAAGGACCTAATTTCACTGGTTTTTCATTATCTTGAATTAATCCCGCTTTTGTAGATTTAAGACCAGGTACATCGTTTTCTGGACCAAGATTAACTAGTTGATAAATCTCTGGTATACCTTCTAAGTTTTCCAAATTTTCATTCGCAGATTTTTGAACTTCTAAATGAGTTGAAATTTCAAAATTATTATTAAGGAAACTAACGAGTATTGCACCACCAATTGCTTGATTTTCATTAAGGAAACCTAATATGAGATTCAATGAGGTATTTGAAAGATTGACTCTATATTTATTTTTCAAAAACAAACTTGCATATTTATTTTCTTCTAGATGTTCAGGTAAAGTTATACTTAACAAACATTTTACTTCTTGACTATGAGTAAGAGTGTGATCGGATTTATATTTCATCAGATAATTATGTGCTTCTTCTGTTTCCCTCCTTTGAATAAGGGTAAGATATGAGTATACAAAGAATGGATAAAGTAATTTTTCAAGTTCAAATTTGTACAATTCTAACGAATTTTCACACCATGATCTGTATAAAACGTAAGCCCTAGAGTACATTTTGGGATCTTCATCAAAATTTCTAGCCTTTGAAGCATTTTGGTTAGATAAAAGTTGTTGCTGTTGGAATTGAAGATTAGAACGATCGGTATTGATGGTAGAAGGTGATGTGTAATTAGAATTGGAATTATTCAAATCAAAAGTCTGTTGACCGGGTATCTTTGTAGATTCTATTCTCAAAGTGGCCTCTGTTTGATGGTATCCTTTCCGAGTAAGATATTCCAAAACTAGTCTGTTCAAATTAAAGGGCATTTCATTGTTACTATTCGGTGTATTCCCTGAGCCGGCATTGGATTGTTGAGCAGCTGAAGGTGCCCTCGATCCGTTCTGTGGAGTAGCAGATCCCGCCGTACTGGGGTTGGAAGAGGCACCTGTGTTCTTCTGAGGAGCAGACATTCTGTAGCTGCCTGATATGAGATTATCAACAAACACTAAACACTAAATGCCAAACGCCAAACAGATGTGAAGTGAAGAAGACCTACTTGGAATTTGTGTATCCAGATTGGAACCGCACTAATTGAGCGAGTGGTGGGGCGCAAGCAACGAAAAGGTCGATCGACTCTTTCCCGCGGCATTGCGTTTATCAATTTGATTCCATCTCCATTTTCTTCAAATTTCCACCTCGAACTCTTATCTTCACATCTAAACGTTGCAGTTACCGTAGACTCTCTGCTTTCTTTTGCCCTTCTTCTTTTCCCCTTCTATTATCTTCCATCTACCATCTAAACAATGGCATTCTACCAATCAGCATGTACAGTGGCAACACTTGTCTCGATCATGAGTTGTTGCGTTCTTCTTGGAATCACTTTCGCCAACTGGCCTTACACGCATCCACTTCTCTGGCAATCTGCTCTCACTGAAAGCGAAAAGGCAAGATACGCTAAACTTGCATTAGATAACTATGTCCACTGGTTGGAAATTCCAAAACTCATTCCATACACAATGTATTCGATTGTCTCTATTGGCTTTTTAGGGTTTACTTTAAAGATCTTCAAGCCTTCAGAAGACGTCAAGTACTTTGAATATGGTTCCTTCTTAGTTTATGTTCTTGCTGTCTGTTGTTACGTTTCCAATATTAGATACGGTGTTTATTCTGCAGCTGCTGGTCAATGGGGTGATGTTGATGAATATACTGGATTGTGTGTTATCGCTGCAAGTGAAGTCATTGTAGTTTTCCTCATTCTTGGTGTTGTTATTATCCAAGCAGGATTGTTTTATGCTAAGTACGAAGATGATAGAGTCAAATCTGAGTTCTTGTTAAACGAACTTAAATTAAAACTAGCTCAAGCTGACGCAAAGCAGTCATCTAAGTCTGATGCGGCTCCTGCAAAGTCTACTGCGTCCACCACGGGTGCCAACAAGTCCCAATCCAAAACCAAGAAGGTTAACTAGACAATTCCTTGTAACTATCATGTATTAACTTAACTATGTGTAATTTAACCCAATCCTTGAAGGCTCAGAGCTTCCATCGCGAGAGTTTCCTTCCTGATAAACAAGCACAACTAACTAACTAACTATAAGTGTTCTTTCCTCTTTTCTTTCTTCTCTTTGTCTCTCCTTTTCTCTCTGTCTCTCTTCTCCTCTTCCCTGTCCAATGCCTGTTACTATCAACACAGAATGTATGCTTTATAACCAGCCAATCCCCGTGTCTCTACCCTACACACTCCCACGTCTGCCAACGCTAGCAGATTTTCAAGCTCGCAAAGATCGTATCATCAAACAAAAGGACAAGTTACAACTTCTCGTTAAAGAAGAACATCCTCGGAAATTATCTACAGATACCATTGACATGTACAATGAATGGTATGTACAGGTACAAAGACAAAATCCAGGATTTTCTTCCGCCAATTCCGTTATGACACCAACAACCAAATTATCAGGTAGCAAAATAAATACAGACTGATGCGATTGATCTTATCTCTCCAGCAGATCAAGATTGTTGAATTGTGGCGTCTTTGGTTGAGAAACACCACTAATTGAAGACGAGACTTTATTCCGGTGCACAGGTTTTCTTCTTTGTTTCTCGCTCGCTGTGGCCAGAGAGAACCGAATTTTATTCTACGCAACGTTTGGAATAGTCACTCTGGTAGATTGATTGAAGCTTAATTACTCCACATTACATTGTCTGTACTACTTACTCTTTCCCCTGCTGCCTTTATAGACACAATTTAGTTCACATCAAAATGTCTTACAAGTTGTACTTCTCTAAAGACAAAACCCAAGCTGCTCTTGCTAGCAATTTGAAAATTGCTGTGGCTGCAGCTCAGTTCAATGAACAAGCCTACAAGTCATTACAAGAATCTGTGAAAAATGGCGATGAAATAAACGAATCTACTACTTTGAATAACAGTAAACATCCTGTTTTAATTGATACTAAACACTCAAAGTTTCATTTATTCCATGCAAACACCATCGTTAAATATTTTAAAGCTTTGAATTCTCAATCTTTCACCTCTGACTTAGTTTACTTACCAGTTGAAGCAACTTTATATTCAATTCTCAAAGCACAAAAAGTAAGTGATGATGATTTGACTAAACTGGTTCCTTCCACACTTGATACCTCATCTATTGAACAAATCATTACTTTCGGTTCTCTCTACCCATTTGTTTACAAAAATGAAAAATTGTTATCAAAATTCCCATGGTTCAAAGATTTTGCATCTTCACCTGCTGTTACAGAGGCTGTCAATCTTGCAGTCGATAATACCAAAGTTTCCAGAGTTGCTGAAGAAAATAAGAATGTAAGAAACATTTTACCAAATCATGATGTTAAAGTTCCAGAAGATAAAGTTAAACCAATCCCAGGTCAACGTAATATTTTGATTACTTCAGCTTTACCATACGTTAACAATGTTCCTCATTTAGGTAATATCGTTGGTTCAGTTTTGAGTGCTGATATCTTTGCTAGATATTGTAAAGATAGAAATTATAATACTTTATTCATTTGTGGTACTGATGAATATGGTACTGCTACTGAAACCAAAGCTTTAGAAGAGAAAGTTACACCATTGGAATTATGTACTAAATATCACAAGATTCATAAGGATGTTTATGATTGGTTTGATATTGGTTTCGATTACTTTGGTAGAACCACCACTGATAAACAAACCGAAATTGCACAAGATATTTTCATGAAACTGTATAATAATGGCTACCTTGAAGAACAAGTTATGAAACAATTGTATTGTCCTGAACATCACAGTTATTTGGCTGATAGATTTGTTGAAGGTGAATGTCCTAAATGTCATTATGAAGATGCAAGAGGTGATCAATGTGATAAATGTGGTGGTTTATTAGATCCATTTGAATTGATTAATCCAAGATGTAAATTAGATAATGCTACTCCAATTCCTAAAGATTCAAAGCACATCTTTTTATCACTTGACAAACTTGAACCTGAATTAAAAGAATGGGTTGAAAAGGCAAGTACTGAAGGTCAATGGTCAAAGAATTCTAAAACAATTACAAATTCTTGGTTAAAGGAAGGTTTAAAACCAAGATGTATTACTAGAGATTTAATTTGGGGTACTCCTGTACCATTAGAAGGTTTCAAAGAAAAAGTTTTATATGTTTGGTTTGATGCAACAATCGGTTATATTTCAATTACTGCAAACTATACAGATGACTGGAAATTATGGTGGAAGAAAGAAGCTGGTAATGAAAATACTGATGTCAAACTTTACCAATTTATGGGTAAAGATAATGTTCCATTCCATACTGTTGTTTTCCCAGCAACTGAAATCGGTACACGTGATCCATGGAATAAATTATACCATCTAAACACAACTGAATATTTACAATATGAAGGTGGTAAATTCTCAAAATCTAGAGGTGTTGGTGTTTTCGGTAATAATGCTAAAGATACAGGTATTTCACCATCTGTTTGGAGATACTATTTGGCATCAATTAGACCAGAATCTCAAGATTCTCAATTCTCATGGACTGAATTTGTTACAAAGAACAATTCCGAATTATTGGCAAACCTTGGTAATTTTGTTAACAGAATTGTTAAGTTTGTGAATGCTAAATATAATGGTGTTATTCCAAAATTTGATGTTAAAAACTGTCCAAATTTTGTTGAGTCTGCTGAAAAAGATATCAATAATATTTTACAAACCTATATTGATGATTTAGAAAACTCTAAATTACGTAAAGGTTTAGAAACTGCAATGCAATTATCTTCAAGAGGTAACGTATTCTTGCAAGAGAATAAACTTGATAATTCAACTTATGACAATGAACCTGAAAAGGCAGATGCTATTGTTGCAATTGGTATTAATTTAGTTTACCTTGTTTCTTCAGTTATTGGTCCATATATGCCAGAAGTAAGAGACAAGATTTGTGAAATCTTAAACGTTCCAAAATTGGCAATCCCTGATAAATTTGAATTTTGGATACAACCTGGTCATTGTATAGGTAAACCACAATATTTGTTCAACAGAATCGATGAAAAGAAAATCGATGAATGGAGAAACAAATATGGTGGTCAACAACAGAAATAGATTTGTATACCTTTAGCATTTATATCATCTTAATATAGTATTGAAATTTTATCGTAGTCTGTATCATGACAATATTTTAGTCGTGACAGAAAATGATTATTTTCTTTACATATACTAAGCTGAGAAAATTATAGCCAAAGTAGAAATACACAATATCTTAAACTATAGATGTCTCTGTATACAATAGTAGTTATTTTTATCAGTCATCTTTGTTTCAAAATAGTTTCTTGTACAAAATAAATTAAAGAAATATTGTTACCTGTTTAAATTATTTAAAAATTATGGAATGCTGCATTACGTAATCAGCATATGCTAACTTTAACTTTTACATTTATTAATGATAGTTCGTCTTGTTATTTTCCAATATTACTTATAAAGACTGTTATACAAAGCTTAAATGATGCGAAGTTTGAATTGATTATGCTGGGGAACTTACAAGGTCAAACCCTTACCGTTTTCTCTTGCTTGCTCACCATATTTCTTAATTCTGATTGCTTGGATTGCAATGAAACCGGTGGTATCTTCTGGTTCAAAACCAGTTAATTCATCCATTGATGATTCAGTTGCATCATAAAGCTTCTCTGTGTTAGAATATCTACCTAAGATAGTGAGTGAACCCTTGTAACATTGTGCTCTGACAACACCATTAACAGTGTTTTGAGATGGTTGAATCATTGATTTAACATATTCAAATTCTGGTGTGAAATACATACCATTGTATAATAATTTAGAGTATGCTGGAGTAACAAAAGTATCTCTTAATGCTCTGACTTCTCTATCAAGGGTTAATCCTTCCAAATCAATATGAGTAGATCTTAAAAGGGTTAAACCTGGGGTTTCATAACAACCTCTGGATTTGATACCAATAAATCTGTTTTCAACAATATCGATTCTACCAACACCGTTTCTTCTTGCAATTGCATTTGCTTCAAGGAAAATTTCTAATGGTTCAGTAATTTCTTTACCGTTGGTAATCAATTTAGATGGCTTACCCTTAGTGAATTCAACAGCAAACTCTTCTGGAGTTTCTGGTGCATCTAATGGATCAACAGTTAACTTCCACATATCCTTTGGTGGGGTACAGTTTGGATCTTCCAAAATACCTGCTTCAAAGGAAATATGTGCCATATTTTCATCAGTAGACCATGGTTTTGCCTTGGTTTGGAAAACTGGAATACCCTTTTCTGCAGCATAATCTAATAAATCTTTTCTACCTGCAAATCTCTTGAAGAATGCTGGATCTCTCCATGGTGCAATAACTTTAACATCTGGTTTTAAAGCATAGAATGAAAGTTCAAATCTGACTTGATCGTTACCCTTACCAGTACAACCATGAGAAACTGCAAAACAACCTTCTTGTTCTGCAACATCAATTTGTGCCTTAGAAATAACAGGTCTAGCTAAAGAAGTACCTAAAAGATAAACGTTTTCGTAAATACCATTGACTTGAACAGCTGGGAATAAGACATCTTCAACGAATTCCTTTCTAACATCAGCACAGACAAACTTTGTTGCACCGATTGCCAATGCCTTCTTTTCAGCAGCTTCAAAATCTTCTTCTTGACCAACATTAGCCATGAATGCAACGACTTCATAACCTTGTTCCAATAACCAAGCTAAAATGACAGAGGTGTCTAAACCACCAGAATATGCTAAACAAACTTTTCCCTTGGACATTATTGTGTGTGTTGTATTGAAATAATATTACTTTCTCACAAGAAGAGAGGGGAAAGAACAAAAGGAAGGAAACGCTGAAAATTTTAAAAGAGAGGGGAGTTAAGAACTTATATATAAAGAAAAAAGTAGATTTGTGGTGTCCAAAATGACTCTAATCGACTCAGGATGGAAACAGTCACAAATTAAGCGCGCCCAATGCCGTTTGAAAAATTACCAAATCAAGCAATTTCTCAAACAACTTAGCCGCGCAACGTCGATCGTCGTAATGAGGGACGATCGACCAAATCTTGGGGTACCCAAGCCTCCNACCAAATCAAGCAATTTCTCAAACAACTTAGCCGCGCAACGTCGATCGTCGTAATGAGGGACGATCGACCAAATCTTGGGGTACCCAAGCCTCCAGCAAAAATCTTGGCGGGCCCCTAGAGACGAAATTGGCGGGTGCTGCCTGATTGGGAAGCGGCTGATCTCCAGGAACTCCATTCCCGCCAGATTCCGCTTAACTTCCCCAGGCTGTAATACCCGCCTAGATAACTGTGGCTTACTATTTAAGTACGACTTGCTTGGTCAATTTTCTAGTTTGTAGAAACTTCACAACGTTTCCTCTTGATTTGACTCTTCGCTTATTATATTCGAAACAGCTCACATACAATGTCTACTCAGCAACAAATCTTAAAGTTTGCCCAAAAGTTTAACATCAAGAACACCAAACTGATCCAAACCGGTGCATTCATCAATAATGAATGGTATAATAATACTGAAGAAGTTTTCTCTGTTGAAGATCCAGGTACAGGAGAAAATGTCATTAATGTTACAAATACCCCAATTTCTGTCATTGAACAAGGTATTAAAGATGCAGATGTTGCATTCAAAAAGTTCAGTAAGGAGTACAGTGGTAGACAAAGAGGTAGAATTTTAAGAAAGTTCTACGATTTGATGATGGAAAATGCTGATGATTTGGCAATTATCTGTACTGTTGAAAACGGTAAATCTCTAGCTGACTCTAAGGGTGAAGTTGGTTATGCTTCTAGTTTCTTTGAATGGTTTGCCGAAGAAGCACCAAGAATATACTCTGACAATATCCCATCTGCTGCAATTGATAAGAGAATTATTACATCCAAACAACCAATTGGAGTTGTTGGTATTCTCACTCCATGGAACTTCCCAATTGCTATGATTACTAGGAAATTAGGTGCTGCATTTGCTGCAGGATGCACTACTGTTATCAAACCAGCTACCGAAACCCCACTTTCTGCTTTAGCTTTAGCTGTCCTTGCTGAAGAAGCTGGTTTCCCTAAAGGTGCTTTATCTATTTTCCCTGTTGATCAAAAGAGAACTATTGAAGTTGGTAAATTGTTTTGTGAATCTCCAATTATAAAAAAGATTTCGTTTACTGGTTCCACCGGTGTTGGTAAACTTCTCATGTCTCAATCTGCTTCAACTTTAAAGAAACTTTCATTTGAATTAGGTGGTAATTCTCCATTCATCGTTTTCGAAGATGCTGATATTGACGTTGCCGTCGCTGCTGCTGTCGGTTGTAAATTAAGACAATCTGGTCAGACTTGTATTTGTGCTAACAGACTGTACATCCATGAAGCCGTTTATGATGAATTCGCTTCTAAGTTTACTGAAGCAGTAAGTAAATTAACTCTTGGTTATGGTTTAGATCCAAACACTACTCATGGTCCTTTAATTCATGAAAGAGCTGTTGAAAAAGTTGAACATCATATTGCTGATGCCATTGAAAAAGGTGCAAAAGTCCTTTATGGTGGTAAAAGAAGAACCGATATAGGTCCTTACTTTCATGATTTGACAATTTTAGGTGATGTGTCTCAAGATGCACTTGTAAATAAAGAAGAAACTTTTGGTCCACTGGCACCATTAATTAAGTTTTCTTCAGAAGAAGAAGTTATGCGTTTAGCCAACGATACAGAATACGGTTTAGCTGGTTACTTTTTCTCTAAAGATTATGCTAGAATTTTCAGAGTTGGTGAAAACCTCCATTGTGGTATGATTGGTGCTAATACAGGCGCGTTAGGTGAAGCGTCCCTTCCATTTGGTGGTATTGGATGGTCAGGTTTTGGTAGAGAAGGTTCAAAATACGGTATCGACGACTACACTGTCATAAAATCACTTGTCATTGCAGGTATTTAAACCAATTCATACTTCATTAACATTTTCTTTGTATAATATTTCACTATTATAATATAAACATAAGTTTCATTTAACCACTCATAAGCATATAACTCAACACTGCTACTTTTCAAGTTTTGCCTCCACGGATTCAATTTTACTCTCAATTGATTCAGTCTTGTCAGTTCTAGTTCCAACACGAATGTCACTCTGCACGCGGAATATACCCATTTCATGTACAGTTTGATGTAATTCTCCAATTAAACTCATCACTTCATCCCAAGGACCCTCAATTGCAGTTCCAGCACTATGTAGTTCACTCTTCAATCCTGAAGCTTTGATTTTTTTCTCAACTTCAACAATATAATCAGAAACAGAAGGAGTTGGTGTTCCAATTGGAATCAAACACAAATCAGCAATACAATTCAATTTAACTGTCATATAGTTGGTTATCTCTCAGAAAAGAGGTGGATGTTGAAACAGACATTACTGATTAAAGTTGAGATATGAAGCGAAGTACTATTAGCGACGTCACGTGACGTAGACTGTAGATAACATGCAACAATAACTAGACTACAATAATCTACTTACCTTTAGGTACCAAAATCCTAAAAAAGAATGATAGACGTGTTAGCTTTTGATCTAATTATGAGACATAATCCAACAGACAACTAATCAAACGATCAATTGAAAAGGATGACAGTGCTTAAAATACTTCACTTAACTTTTTAGCGCAAGTTTCTTATTGACAACATCGAGTTTGTCCTGCATGGTTTGTTCCTTGTCAGTTCTAGTGCCAACTCTTAAATCACTATGCACCCTAGTATATCCTCCTTCATGTATACGTTCATGTAATTTACCAATTAATGTCATTGCGACTCCCCATTCAGCATCAATCGTAAGACCACCTCGGTGAATAACGTAGGTAACACCGCTTTTATCTAGAATAGGAATGCACAATGCTATTGCTTCCTCTATGGAAATTGGTGCTGGTCCGACCTGTTAAAGGTAAATATGTCAGTTTCCATCGTGGCTATAGGATCAATTTCAAAAACATACTGGAGTGAAAGCAACATCTGCTAGACAATGCATTTTGCTTGAGATAAAGAACTTGATAACTGAACGTTTGGTCATTGAACATTTGAATGTTGAACGATATAATACCTGTCAAAGAAACTCCCTTCTATCAGCGGTGCACGGGTTTATATTGCCAGCTAAGCAGATTCAAAGTGCCAACCATTGTAGAAATGAACATCGATTGTGACCATCATGTCCAGTTGTTACTTCATTGAGGTTGATGTTTCAGTCCCACGAGGATTTGCTATTAGTTAATACTAGAAGGTGCGTATGAACCAACTGCCTTTTAAGATGAATTGAAATAAGGTTGATGAAGTGGAAAAAAGACTAGGCTGTAATCGGCTGTAATGGATTTTACTAAGCTGTACTACTTGTCTTCATCTGTTCAAGCTAAGTCAGCGTGTCTGCCAATTATCCTCCTATCACGCCGTCGTCCAGTGTTGAAAACTTCTCTGCAAGTGTTGAGCCATACGGCGTGCACGTGACCCTCAAAAAGTTGCTCGCGGGATCCTCTCGCCAGATCCGAAACCGTTACCACCTGGAACAATTTCAGTTCGACTACAAGAGACAGCATAAAAAGAGTTTCTGTCAGTGTTTGGCTCTACATTTAATCCTTGACCAAACAGGATAGTTGCTATGGACTTTACGATACCTGAGGGAGTGAGTGCCGACTTGGAATTGATGCTCACACGACTGGCAAAAGATTATCATGATGGCTACTTGACAGAGAAAGGATATATTAAAAAGCGAATGGAATTGCTTGGCCAAAAAGATTCTACATCAGGATCATATGTTCCGAATTCTGCAAACAATGACTCTGTGGCTGATACTAATTATGAGTTGTCAAATTCAGATTTTGTAAGTGACGATTTCCACCATGGACATGCAACATCTCAATCAATAGATGGAAGTTCAGCTACAAATCCTGTTCAATTTAATGAAGATCTTATGATGAAGTATAACAAGCTCTACAATCATTATGATTATAACATAAGGAAGGAGCTTCAGAAACCACTTGACCCAAGAGACGTGACCTCTCATGTTGATCTCAATCACGATGTTGATAATCTGGCAATGATTTTACGTAAAAGAGCAAAACTCTCAGAAAAGGAACCTGCACTTCTCATAGTTGATGAAAAAGGACGAGAGTCAAAAATAATAACGTGGGACAAGCTGTATTATAAAGCTGAAAAAATTGCAAAGCAAATAAAAAACAAGGCTGGTTTATATCCAGGAGACAGAGTATGTTTGATTTACCAAAATGTGGAAGTTATAGATTTTATGGTTGCCTTTTATGGATGTTTATTATCAGGAGTCGTTGCTGTACCACTTAGTAGTTCAACATCGATACCAGATTTGGTTAAAATCATGAAAGATACTCAGTCACATTTGACGCTAATGTCAGATAGTGTTTTCAAGTATTTTGAAAAATTACAAAAACAGAATAAGGTGCCCGTTTGGCCAAAAGGAATGTCTGCCTGGAAAACCTCTGAGCTAGGAGTTTATAAACCATCAAAACGTGATGGTGATCCACCTTTGAAAGTTTCGGACTTAGCATATATTGATTATTCAAAAACATCAAGTGGTGAATATAAAGGTGTTGTAATTTCACATAGAACTATAATCAATCAAATGCAAATGTTAGACAAAATTCTCTCAACATCCCCAGATATCAAAACACCAGTTGTTAGATCAACAATAAAACCATCACATTCACGAAATACAATCTTAAGTACGCTAGATGTGCGAACGTCAATAGGGTTGATAGTTTCAATATTGTTTTCTGTATATAGTGGGAATTTACTAATATGGATGCATAGTAAAATTGCCGAAATTCCTGGATTGTTTGCTAATATGCTCTCTACATACAGAGTTTCAATTATTTTATCAGATTATCATGTTCTCAAAACTAATGCATATAACTATCAATCATTCCCACAAATAACAAGAACTTTCAGCAAACGTAAAGTTGATTTATCATGTGTGAAATGGTGTCTGATAGATACTTTCACTGTTGATTGTGAATTCAATGAAATATTAAGTGATCGTTGGTTTAAACCATTGGGATGTAATTATAGCAAAAGGGTAGTTGCTCCAATTTTATCTTTGAGTGAACATGGTGGTGCAATTATATCCGTAAGAGACTGGTATGGTCATGAAGAACAATTGGGCTGTATATTCAATAAAAGTTCACAATTAGAAACGCTAGACGAATTTGGTGATAATGACTCTACAGATAAGCTTCCAGAAATCCTCATTGATCAAGAATCTTTGTCCACTAATTCTGTAAAAGTCATAAATGATTCACCACCTAGTTGCTCTGCATCTTCAGATAATGATCCCAACTACGTTAGAGTTGGCGCCTTTGGATATCCTCTTCCTGATGCAACTTTAGCATTGGTGAATCCGGAAACTAACATTTTAAGTGGTGTTCTTGAAGTTGGAGAAATATGGGTAGACTCAAATTGTGTTTCAGGTGGATATTGGGGTCTCCCTGAGGATACAGAAGCTATCTTTCAAGCTCAGTGTTCGGATTATGAAGGTGTTTTGAGTTTACGATTTGTTAGGACCGGCTTACTTGGTTTTATTTACAATGGTAAGATTTATGTGCTTGGTTTATATGAGGACCGTATCAATCAGAGAGTAACCTGGTATGATCAATATCTGGCTTTATCAGCGGATACGAAAACGAAGGAGCGTTCCGCTCAATCTCATTCTCGACAAGTTTCAATGGGTTCCGATGTGGAAAGTTACTACAAAAACAGAAGAAAAAATCATGTTTACAATATGGAACAAATTGATTTATCTCAGGATTTATCTAACAAATACATTTACAAATATCACTATTCTCATCATCTGATAAAAACATTAGCTAAGAACCTACCATTTTTCAAAGAATGCGCTTTTTTTAACCTGAAGGTTAATAAAGAGTTCGTTCCAGTAGCTGTTATGGAATCTGATTTAAGTAACAACACTACTGAAGCAGGCCAAGTTGAGCTACAATCAATGATCAATGAAGCTTTTGGGTTACTTGAAAAGTATCATAATGTACGACTACTATTCATTGTTATCACTAAATCTGGTGCTCTTTCAAGGTCCATGAAGAATGGACGTATGGATATTGCCAATACTTTAACTAAGAGGAGATTTTTGGAGGGGAGACTACCAAGCGTTTATGTTGCTTTTCGTCCTCACAATTCGTTAGGTTCTATTTACCACGGCGAAGATCTCACAGGTGGTATTTGGTCACCTTTCAGCTCAGAAACCAGGAAAGATATGCTCAGTTATGCAACGACTCAAAACTCAGGTTTGGACAAGCGTAGCTCTTCTGTCGACTTTAGATCGAATACTAAGATAACAGACTTTAAATCACTTATTGACATACTTGAATTCAGAGCTAACAGACAACCAGATGAATTAGCTTATGCACAATTGGAGGGATTGGTGATTAGAGAAAGCAAACAATTAACAACGTGGAAGAAATTTGAGAGTAAAGTCTTCTCTATTTGCACATATATACTAGAAAAGAAGGTGCTTGTAGCTGGAGATGTTGTTATACTAATGTACCCTTTATCAGAAGAGTACATAGCTTGCTTGTTTGCGTGCTGGATGGCAGGATTTGTCGTTATCCCTCTCCCTTTGCTAGGTAAATCACCACAGGAGATGAACGAGGACGCATTGATGTTGTTTGGAATATTGAAAGAATTTAAAGTAAAGGCAATATTTGGTAATAATGATACAGAAGCTTGCCTAAAAGCCAAATTAGTAGCAAATAAATTGAAAGAGTTATGTTTGAAGTATAAATTTGAGATGCCAAAATTAAGAAATACCACAAAGCATTCTAAAGCTTCATCAGGCGGCAAATCTACCTACAAAAAGATGCAAAACTATAGAAACTCTAACGGATCGAAGTCCAAATCTGCCTCCTCATTGATATGGATATATTGCTCTCCTGATAATGAGAAAACGTCAGTCAAAGTCTCATCTAGTAAACTACTAGCAATGTGCCTAAGTGTGAAAGAATCTTGCCAAATGAATGGCACGGTACCTCTGATCGGGTGCTCCAACTTTACAAGCGGTTTGGGATTTTTAATGAGCAGTGTGATGGGTGTTTATTTGGGAGCAACAACATATTTGATGACTGAGCAAGAATATAAAACACATACGAGCACATTTTTCCAAGCGATAGAAAGATACAAGATTGACAATGTTTTTCTTGAGAGTAAACTTTTCATTTATGCTTTGAATAAGAATGCTCTGAAAAACGTATCTCTTAAAGGACTCAAAAATTTGATGCTATCTTGGTCTCAATCACGAGCAGATCCTCTTTTAGCAGTAAAATACAAGGTTCAGTTGGATATTGCCAATTTGAAGCCCAAATATATATCAAGCATACTTGACCATCCACTGAATCCACTAATTTCAACACGTTCCTACGTTTCCATAGATCCGGTAATTCTATGGCTTGATCCTCATGCATTATCACAAGGGTATATCAGTATTGTAAATCCAAAGGATTATCCTAACGCAATTCCTTTGGTTGATTCTGGAACTGTCTGTGTTAACACTGAAGTTTTGGTTGTAAATCCTCAGACACATGAACTTTGCAGAATTGGAGAATTCGGAGAAATATGGGTTTTATCTGATTCGACAGCCGATGGATATGCTGGGAGTGATAACAACAAAACAAATTTGGAATTTCTGAATGGAAAATTAGAATTAAATGACCAAAAATATCTTCGGACAGGAGAGTTTGGATTTCTACATTCAATATCCAAGACAATAGATAAAAAGGTCATTGAACTGCAACTGGTGTTTGTCCTTGGAAGGATTGATGAAACTTTTGACTATTGCGGTTTACAGTTTTTTGCTTCTGATTTTGAGCATTGTATTGAATCGTTTGATGGTGTAGATCACTCATGCGTTTTCAAAGCAGGAGAATATACAACGATGATTGTTTCAACATCAGCAAAACGCAGTTTGAGTACAATCACTCCTTTGATGACTCTCAAATTACTTAATAAGTTCAAAGTTCTTATTGACATCATTTCTTTTGTTGACTTTGATACACCACCGCTACGAGAGGGTCGATTACAACGCGCTACAATAGCATCTAAATGGATACAGGGGAAATTGAGAGTCAAGGCAACTTTTGGTGTTTCTTATGGTGAAAATGAAATGATAAAAGCTATTAGAATGAAAGAATGGACTGAAGATAGAATTTCCGAGCTATAAATGTGACACTAAATAATAATTTGTAATATACTAACAAAGAATAGACAATGTAATTTGGAGAAACTTGGCTCTGATCGCTAGCTGAGAATTTTGTGTCAGTATCAGGAACACTTTCTTTGTATTGTTCAGACTAATGGACACTGAGGCAAAGTTAGCCGAACTCGAGTCCCTATTTCCTAGTTACAATATAGAGTCATTACTCGAAATATTGATTATGTGTGACGGGTCAGTTGAATGTGCCAAATCGATTATCATGGGAAATACTGACACGAAACATTCCATTTCAACGAATACCATAGAAAGGGATCCAATTGTTGAACATCAACCTCTCAAGAAAAGAACAAGAAGTTCTTTCTGTGAAGATGCCAAGAAGTCTTGCAAAGAGATTACCATTAAGACAGAGAAATTTCCGTCAAATTCTGACCAAGTGACACCATCTCAATGTCAATGCAAAAAACGGTCAATTCCGGAATATGACCACGACAATGAATCCAAGGCTATCAAAGTGAAGAAACCAGCTATCAACAGTTTGATGGTTGGGAGAAATACTGATGAATATAATTCAAAACAGTCAGAAACTAATCAAACAATTACCTTACGTTCTAAGGCTGAAATAGAATCAGCATTACCAAATATAAGATTATTCAAAAATTTCTTACATAAAGACCTTTCAAACGAAATTTTAATGACTTTGAGCAGCCAGAAGATGTTATTCAAGGCCAAACAATTCTACATTGCAGGAAAGTTATGCAAATCTTCACAGAAGTCGATTGTATATAGTATCAGTGGTGATACTGAATATGACCCTGTATATTCTGGTCCTGGAGGCATTGAGCATCATCCACCACCATCACTGACAAAGTGTCAAGCTTACATTGAAGCCAAGATCAACGAAGTACTTTTAGAGGTATATAATCAAAGAGAAGTTCCAGAGTACATGATCACGGAAAACTGGAAGGCTGATTTTTGTGTTGGTAATTATTATCCTAACAACAAATCCCATCTCGATTGGCATTCTGATAAATTAACTAATATTGGTCCTCTTGCGACTATTGCTTCAATATCATTCGGTGCCAATAGAATATTTCGACTTCGTCGAAGCTTTCCAACAAACTCCACCATATACAACATCCCACTACCAAACAATACATTACTTATCATGCTACCATCAACCCAAGAGCTTTATAAACATTGCGTTCCATCTCTGAAAAATTCCTTGCTTTCTACAAGCGACATTGTAGGTGAAGAACGTTTCAACCTGACATTTCGTATGATGTATCCAGAGATGAAGAAGAAGAGATATGTTCTATGTGATATTTGCAAACAAAGAATGATACTAAGGCGGCTTTTTAAAGGTAAAGATATAGGCTATTATGTCTGGATGTGTATGGCTAGCTTCAAAGGGGCAGAATGCAAGGGTTTCAAATATGCTGATTTCAAATTGAATTTATCTGGCGTAATGAACCTAGAAACAAATAAGAAGAGCGAAGCAACCAGATGGCTCTCACCATCTGAAACGGTTGATAAAAGTGTTTCATTATAATTAGCAAAACTTACACAAAGGACTCGAGTTATGCTAGAAATCATGCTCAGCATGAATGTTTCTATCTACATACTTACTTGGCCAAATTTTTCATCAAGAATTTTGTTTTTCATGACCTTAATCCACTGATCAAGGTTCTCATAGTTTTCATGTAATGCAATTATGATTATAGTCATGTTATCAAACCCTATACCCGTTATTGTATTTGCCATGCTTATGCAATTGTTTAAAATTAAGTCATTGATATTTGTCAGATTTTTGCCCAAGGCTAGCTGCTGCCTTATCAAATGTACCAAATCTCCTGATTTATAACAATCCCATATACCATCACATGCCACTACCAAGAATTCATCTTGTAGTTTTTGGTATTTTTGTATAATGATGTCTGGTTCTACTGTAACTTGTAATTCCTCTGGAGGTGTCAGACGTATCTTTTTATTGGTTTTGGAAGGAACAAACTTAGTAAGGTGATTATTGTTGCGTAATTTAAAGCTGAAATCTCCAAACGCTCTACTCAAGGCTAGTATAGAGTTAACTCTATTTTGAGCTACATATCCACCATCGTTATGAATTCGCATTAGTTCACCCAGATTTTTAGGTTTATGATCAAAAGACAAATTCTTTACTGATCCATTTCGTGACAAAATACACCTTGAATCTCCCGAATTTGCTGTAATTATGTAATCTTTAAAGAGAATAACAACCACAGCTGTCGTACCACTATTATTGTTAGGATCATAGTAAAATTTGTAGTCAATATCCATAAAGCAATCTTTTATAATTTTAGGGAAATCAATCAAAAGCATGGTTTCATCGTTAGTTGGATCAAGTAGTTTTAATTTATCTTCAAGGGATAAAGAGTTGATTTCGTCAGATATTGAACGTTTCAGTATCAGTGGTAAAATTCCACTAACAAATTTGGAAGCACCACTACCTCCATGCCCATCAAAGACTCCATAGATATTGATTTTCAGATCGTTAGAAGAAAATGGTGACTTTGAATTAGAATGTGTAGAACTTGTTGTATCAGTGAATTGAGTTGAAGTATTTTCACTATCACATGTAGCACTACAACCATCTTCAAATTCCTCTTCTTCTTCATTATCACTTAATGAAACATGTATTATATCATCCAGATCACAGTAAGCATCCTCCATTTGAAACCTGTAGCCTTGCATCTCTCCTATTGCATGAGAAATATGCTTGTGTTGAACTAGGGTGATATTTTTATCTGTAACAGGAGTAGACATCAAATTACCCATTTTCAACTTTTAGTATTTAATTAAATTGTTTCTAGGTGTGTCAATGGTAATGCCTTTGAATCGTGGTCTATTATAATGTTTATAATTGAAAGAAACCCAAATTGATAGATCAATGTTATCGCCAACCCTACTCCAGATTTACTAAAAATATGGAAAATTCTAATTTGGCGTTAAACGAGCACTAAATTTAGTTGGTAGATCCGAAAGTTTAGCTTGCTTATTAGTATTTTTTAGATCTATACATACGAAAAATAGAAGATTACATTGATATATATATGTCAGCCTTTCGACTAACATTTTGAAAGTTCCTTAACGAAGTTACCACCCCAATAGCTAGCAGTATATTTTGAAATGTAATTGAACATTTTATTGAAGTTACCTGCCTTCTTCTCTTCTGAAATGGTTAGACCTTCGTAAATTGCATCTGCCAACTCATCAATATTCCATGGGTTAACAATTAGAGCACCATTAAGAGACTGTGCTGCACCTGCAAATTCAGATAAAACCAAAGATCCTTTGTTTTTCTGTTGGCATGCAATATATTCATAACTAACGAGATTCATACCGTCACGAGTAGATGAAACCAAACATATATCACTTAATGAATATAATGAAATCAGTTCATCAAAAGTCACAGATTTATGTAAGAAATGGATAGGGACAAATTCAACTGTACCAAATCTACCGTTTATTCGGCCAATCAGTTCATTGACATTTGCTCTCAAGTTTTGATATTCCTCAACATCACCTCTTGAAGGGACAGCAACTTGAACCAAAATTACTTTACCGATCCATTCAGGATGTTGTTCTAAGAATATTTCAAAGGCATGTAGTTTTTGCGGCACACCTTTGATGTAGTCCAATCTGTCTACACCAACAATGATTTTACAATCTTCACCAAACTTTTGTCTTAATTGTGTTACACGTTGTTTAACTGTATCTGTTTCAAGACCTTTAATGAATTTATCAACATCAATACCGATAGGGTAAGCACCTACTGCAATATCTCTGTTTTCAAATCGAATTCCTTGCGGACTTGTTGGAAGTTTCAAGATACGTTCAACTGATGATAAAAAGTGTCTAGCGTAGTCATACGTATGAAAACCAATCAAATCACATCCAAGTAAACCTTGTAATATTTCTGTTCTTACTGGTAAGATTCTGTAAATTTCGGATGAAGGAAATGGAGTGTGTAGGAAGAATCCAATTTTAACATTCTTTTTTCCCGACTTGTTTAATTTATCTCTAAGTATTGAAGGAACTAACATCAAATGATAATCATGAACCCAAACAATATCACCATCTTCGACTTTTTTGAAAATCTCCTCAGTAAACAATTTATTTGCTTCAATGTATGCAGCCCATGCTAATTCATCAAAGTTCATTTCACCTGGATGATAATGGAATAATGGCCATAGAATGGAATTGGAGAATCCATTGTAATGCAATTCCGCAATTTCATCGGAAAGCCACACTGGGAAGCAATTGAAGTTATCCTTTAAATCGGATTCAATTTGTTCTTTATCAGCTGGATTGCTTACACTCATACCTGGCCATCCGAACCATTGAAATGAAGTTTTGAGCCCTTGTAAAGCCGTGACTAGCCCACCGGATGACATTTTATAAGTGTATGAATTGTTTTCAGTTTCAGCATCATCCGATTTTGAATTTTCAGTGATTGTTACTGGTATCCGATTAGATATGACTAGTACGTTAGGCATTTTTTGTTTATTGATGAGGTTTAATTGATAAAGTGAATGCACAAAATTGTGGATTACACCTCCCTCTTAAGTACTTTGATTGTGTTTGGAATATTCTAGGAGGGTGGATAAGCTTTCCGGAACTTCCGTACACCTGAATTGGTGACATCACCAGGAACGTGTTGAAGACATAGCAGTCCCAGAAGTATATAATATACACTATATTGTTAAACACTTTTGGGATGGCTTGAGCTACAGCTAGTTATTAATGTATCAATGTTAAATATAGTTCTGTCTTTCAGGTTGTTTCTTTGTACAACGAAATTATGTTTAAACTGAATATTACGTCATTTTTAAGTTGCGCTACAAATCAATATCATCTTTTAATAGAGTTCATTCAACGTTAAATAAAGTGTCACTACAGTGTTATAAAAAACAAATATCTTATAAGCAGAAATGAGAGATGTAGTTATAGTAGAAGGAAATGATTTGCAAATGAGTATCCAAACCAGCAACTTCATCATTACCATGAACGTGTTCATTAAATAAGTTAACAGCACCTGGTTGAACACGATAAATGTGATCAGTCAAATTCCAGTAATGTCTGGTATCGGTGTTACCAGACATAAGTGCTGCAGCAAAAACGAGTCCTTTACCGGAATCGAATTTACCTGGATAAATTTCATCTTCATAGAAGGCTTTAATCAAACCAGTAAATTCAAACCATAAATCATCAGTATATGAGGTAGTTGGAGCTGGAACCAATTCTTCAACGAATTTTGAAACTTCCATGACACCATTATCAGTTTTTGGGGCAATTTCTTTACCATCAACAATTAAACCAATGTCATATTTTTCAACAGCATTCTTAGCATGCTTTGTGAATTTTTCCCATAATGTCTCCATGGAGTTACCATAACTAATTCTGTGATTAATAACTGCACTAACTTCTCTTGGTAAAGAATTTGCCTTATCACCACCATCAATCATATCAATAGCTTGGGAAGTTCTAACGTTATATTTAAGAAGCTTATTCTTTGAAGAATAATCTAAAACAACTTCTCTAGCCTTTGAATCATATCTAACATTTCTTGCAGCCTGTGCAAGAGACTTTGGTAAATTATCAGCATGTTCACCAAGACATTCGAAGAAGTTCATCATTGGATTTTCTTCAGTTAAAATTGGAGTATACATATCATCTTCATAATCAGATAAGAAAGATGATAACATACCAATGGAGGTATGATCTCCTGGTAATGAAGAATGACCACCTGGTGCATTGACCTTAACTTGAATATCAACATAACCCTTTTCACCAGTTGGAATTATAGAGTAGTAACCACCTAAGATGTCATTGAACATTGAAGGACCTTCATCAGTAATTGATTCAATAGAATTTGGACCGAATTTTTCAACAAGGAATTTACCAATGTTATAAGCACCATCCCAACCAGATTTTTCTTCATCAAAACCAAATGCAAGGATGAAACCTCTCTTAAAATCAGTTTTCTTATCAGCAACTAATTTTTCAGCAGCTTCGATAAGACCAACTAATAAGTTTTTACAATCACTTGCACCTCTACCATGGAAATCTTTTCCATCAAATCTTCCACTGAAAGGATCTTCAGTCCAATCACTCTTATCACCAATAGGAACTGTATCTTGATGAGCAGCCATCATGATTGGTTTCAATGATGAGTCACTACCAGGGAAGTAAAAGACTAAACCATATTTATTAACCTTGTAAACTTCAGCATGTTTGTAAACAAGTGGATAACTCTTTTCTAAATATTCATGAAATTTACCCATCTTGGAGTAATCTTTCATTTTATCAAACACAACAGTATCAACTTGAATTGCCTTTGAAAATCTGTCAATAACACCTTTATGATATTCTTTATCGTTAAGAATTGATTGAATTGCATCATGTTCTTTGATTGCAACTTTAGATGGAATTGGACAAACAGGTTTATCTGAATGAGGAATAGAATTGCTGGAATGAGAGAAGAAAGTGACTTTAGTTAAATAACCTGCGAAAAGGGCAAGGAAGATAACTAAAACGAGTTTCTTTACACTGAAACCACTCTTTGAAGACTTACCCACTCTTAATGGTTCATCATCTGGAATTTGTTCGTATCTGGCTGTACCTGCCATTTTGTATGTTAGATGATTTAATTTACGAAAGAAACAGAAAGAAAGAATATGAAGAAAGAAAGAAAGAGGATTAGAAATATAAAGTTCAATGAGACAGGCGACATCCTCTATTAAATGTAAAAGTTCATCAGTCTATCAGAAGTCATGTGTAACATGAAATTGACCAATTCAAAGTGCCGACAAAGAGCCTAATATAATAGACGATCCTCAGATTCTCGTTTATTATTACCCAATATCGTCAGCAGACGTCCAACTACAGGTATTTTTGCTCAAACTTGATACATGGGGCTATGCAATTGCGGGCCATAGACTTCCCTTTCAAGATTTACAAGTCTGGAATGACAGAAATTACCATTGTACTGATAAACAAGCGAAGCGTAATCTGCTGATAATAGACTTTGGTAAATTTGTATACAGTTCGTACCGGGTTTAGCGACAACGTGTTGCGCTGAAAATTTGTCGGCCGTAAGCGCTAATCAAGCGGTAATTAGTGTTAATGCTACGACTTTAGACGTACAGAAAAATAGAACAATTGCACTAATTACTATTCTAGCACAGTTTCAGATGTAGCCAACTTCTACATTCTCTGCGGAATAACTAAACTCTGGAATCCGTTGAACAGTCCAAGAGTCTCTGAAATCAAAACTTCTCCATCCACCATTCACTGTATTGTCATTTTCAAACCAGGTATGTGTACTTGATTGATAATTCCATCCACGTCTATGTAGTTCTTGTGCAACTATATATTGTAAATAATCGTCATCATTGTTTGGTTCTAATGTATGAAATGGGGTAAATCTAGAAGGTAATCGTAGATTATTATAATAAAAGACATAGAATAACGTATCTAAATTTGCCCTTTCCAATAGTTTCTTTGAACCAAGAATTTCAGGTAATGGTTGAACTGGGAAACTCGGTTGCGTTATGTAAGGATTAGTTGGAATATATCTATGTGGTTTATCAGCATCAAAAGAATCTGGACAATTCAGTAATGAAGATTCAAGATATGCTGAAATATCTTGTAATTTTGGTAATTTTATATCACAAATAATTGGTGCAGGTTGAGATTTTTTGGATGGAACATGTAATTCTTCTTGCTTTTTAAAATCAAACATACGATCTTTAGCTTTATTAAGATTTTCAAAATATTTAATTGCATTTGGTGGGAAATTTTCGTAATTTTCAGTATCTGTGAAATCAAGTTCCTTTTTAATATTTAAAACTTGTGGATTTTTTGCTTCAGTATTTGTTAAAATTCTTTCTGCATTAGCTGATGCAAGATTTTCAATATCTTGATATAATTTCTCTTCATCTGCAGTCAATGTTGGGATTTGTATAGCTGTTACAGCTGCAGAATTAGATGATGAAACTGATGGTTGTGTTGAAGATGAAGGTGAAGGTGAACGTGCATTTGATTTTTCTGTAATTGGTGTTGAATTAAGAGGAATATTTGATTTATCTGGATTCGAATTATTAATCGAAGATGCTAATGAAGCATACGAAACTAAACTTGGTGGTGGAGTTGATGTGGCTGATGTTGAAACAGTTGAATTAAGTGCAACTGCCTTTTTCAATCCAACAGAAGCAGCAGTTGCATATTTGATCTTTGGTGTACCTATAGGAGTTGCAGGTTTCAAATTGTTATTTAATACTGGATTCGTTATTGAATTTTTATCCTTTTCGACTTCATTCAATTTAACCTTTTCTTTATCATCTTTAACAATTTCACTATCTTTTTCCTTCTCAACATCTTTTACTTTCTCTTTCTCCTTCTCTTTCACTTTCTCTTTATCTTTACGTTGATCTTTCTCCTTTGGATCTGTATCTTCTGACATCGATTGTGACCTACTTGTTATTGGAATATCATCATCATGAATTACAGCAAAACTATTTTCCATTTCATCCAATCCCAAAGGATCATAAAAAGTATCATCTTCCACAAAATGATCATCTTGATTAGATTCAACATAATATTCAATATCTTCACGAATTTCATTAATTTGTTCAACTTCAATATTATCATTTTCTAAATGTCTTAAAATTGATTCTAACATAGATATATGCCACTTATGTCTTTTCAACTTTTCTTCAAGTTCTTCAATTTCAGCCTGTTTGGAAGCATCTGATTTTTTCTTCTTTAGCGTTGAACTTATTTGATCAATTTCAGCTTCCATTGCTTCTGTTTGCCTTTGAAGTTCATCTATATTACCTTCAATGAATTCTGCAGCTTCTAGTTTTTCCTTCTTTCGTGGATCTACAACTTCATTGACTGAAGCTAAAGCTTCATTAGAAAAAGCTTTAGTTTTCATCATCTTCTCCACCTCTTTAAACCTTTCCATCTCACGTTCAATCAATTTACGATGCTCCTTAAGTGCCTTTTTATCTTTAACTTCCGTTCCAGATATCCAAGCTTTAATCTGTTCACGAGACCTCTGTAATTTCTTTATCTCTTTCTTCAAATCAGTCTCCAATTTTTCCTTCTGAGATTGGTTATCGCAATCTTGAAGCTTTTCATAGACTTCGTCGAACTCAACGAGTCCTTCTCGGACTTTCTTGAGCACTCTGTCAATTTCCTGTAGTAGTTTTCTCTGTGACATAGATGGTGTGGTGATGCGACTGTTTGTCTGTGGGTCTGCGTGGCTCTGGCAGTATTGAAGTCATCGTATCGTCACATACACGACCTTAACCTCTAACCTCTCTCTCTCTCTCTCTCTCTCCACGCTCTAGCTGCGCAACCCCCAAACGCCAAATTGCTCGCACCAGCCACACATACCACGGGGTCGATCGACGTGAGTGCGCGCGCCCGCGTGGCTGGTGCCGGCGCGTGGAGGCTCAGCTGTATAAGCGCGGCTAAATATTTTGGAGTTACCGGATTTGGAATTGTGGTAAGAGTCATTACTTTCGCCCAATTAATATATTATTGTTGGTGCTGTACAATCTAGCTTGACTATAGTCTGAACTTTTTAACCTCTCTCAACTGTCTTTGTCTTTCCATTCATCTCCCCAACAGTTCTATACAAAGATGGACTTCTGGACTGCCACACTGGACTCTCCTACCCTTAATATCCTTCCCTTCGACTTCCAAAGACCAACCGACGGATCTGTTCTTCAGGATACTCACTCTGTAAAGCTTCCTACTGGAACTGACTTCTTCACTGCTCTTACAGTCTATGCTTTATTGACCTATAGACTTACCGGTGATGACGATATCACTATTGGAACTAACACTGCTGATTCAAAAGATGAATTTGTTATTAGATTCAATGTTGATCCAACAAAAACTTTTCAACAATTTAAACTACAAGTCACTCAAGTATACAATGATTTTCAAGCTAAAGCTGCAGGTATCCCACTTGAAACTATAGTCAACACTATACAACAGTTGAAAGAGTTGGAGAAACCACATGCTGTTTACAAAACTACTTTCCAACATTCAACTTCCTCAGACTCTTTAGAAACTACTGTTGCTGGATCTATTAGAGATTTGTCTATTTTCTTTTCCGAGAAGGACTCTTCAATTTCAATTTACTACAATTCTCTTCTATATAAACAACAAAGGATTGAATTCTTAGGAGAACAATTTGTGCAAGTTTTGAATATTGTCGCTCAAAGTGATGATGCTTCTCAAGTAATTTCCAAAATTTCCCTTATAACAGAATCCCAAAAATCGGTTTTACCTGATCCAACCATCGATCTTGATTGGTCAAATTTTAGAGGTGCAATTCAAGATATATTTGCAGACAATGCTGAAAAATTCCCAGAGAGAACTTGTGTTATCGAAACAGCTTCATTCCTTGATAAAAATGGTAAAGATAGACATTTCTCTTACAAACAAATAAATGAAGCATCAAATGTTGCTGCACATTACTTAATCAAAACTGGTATCAAAAGAGGTGATATCGTTATGATTTACGCTTACAGAGGTGTCGATTTGATGGTTTCCGTTATGGGTGTCCTCAAAGCTGGTGCAACATTTTCTGTCATTGATCCTGCTTACCCACCAGCAAGACAAACTGTTTATTTGAAAGTTGCTAATCCTCAAGGTATTATTGGTATCAAAAAGGCTGGTATAATTGATGATTTCGTTGAAGATTACATTAAAAATGAGTTAAATGTAATTACACGTATTCCAGAACTTGAGATTCTTGATGATGGTACTTTAAATGGTGGCTCAATTGATGGTAAAGATATTCTTGATGATTATAGACAATTTAAAAATGAAAGAACAGGAGTAGTTGTTGGCCCTGATTCAAATCCAACTCTTTCATTCACTTCTGGTTCAGAAGGTTTACCAAAGGGTGTTTTAGGAAGACATTTTTCACTTGCTTATTATTTCCCATGGATGGCTAAAACTTTCAATCTTTCAGAAAATGACAAATTCACTATGTTGTCTGGTATAGCTCATGATCCAATTCAAAGAGATATGTTTACCCCACTCTTCCTTGGTGCAACTCTTTTAGTTCCAACCCAAGATGATATTGGTACTCCTGGTAAATTGGCAGAATGGATGGGTAAACATGGTGCAACTGTAACTCATTTAACTCCAGCAATGGGTCAATTATTAAGTGCACAAGCCACAGCTGAAATTAAATCACTTCATCATGCCTTCTTTGTTGGTGATATTTTAACTAAAAGAGATTGTTTAAGATTACAAACATTAGCTGAAAATTGTTTCATCGTTAACATGTATGGTACAACCGAAACTCAAAGAGCTGTTTCTTATTTTGAAATTCCTTCAAGGGTAAAAGATTCTCACTTCTTGGAATCTCAAAAGGATGTCATGCCTGCAGGTACTGGTATGCTCAATGTTCAATTATTAGTTGTTAATAGAAATGATAGAACTCAAACTTGTGGTATTGGTGAAGTTGGTGAAATTTATGTTAGAGCTGCTGGTTTAGCAGAAGGTTATAGAATGAATGATGAACTCAATAAGGAAAAATTCGTTAATAATTGGTATGTACCAATTGATGAATTCATTGCAAAGGATAAAGCTTTAGATAAAGGTGAACCATGGAGACAATTTTGGAAATTACCAAGAGATAGATTATATAGAACCGGTGATTTAGGTAGATATTTACCAGATGGTAATTGTGAATGTTGTGGTAGAGCTGATGATCAAGTTAAAATTCGTGGTTTTAGAATTGAACTTGGTGAAATGGATACACATATTTCTCAACATCCTTTGATTAGAGAAAATATTACCTTGGTAAGAAAGGATAAGAACAATGAACCAACATTGGTCACATTTTTTGTTCCAAAGAATGTACCAGAATTGGAAGCTTTTAAAACTATCAATGAAGAAATTGCTAAAGTTGAGGATACTATTGTTAAAGGTTTAGTTGAATTCAATGAGTTGATCAAAGATTTGAAAGCTCATTTAAAGAAAAGATTGGCTTCTTATGCTATACCAACTTTGATTATTCCAATGAATCAATTACCATTGAACCCTAATGGTAAAGTTGATAAACCAAAATTACAAATGCCAAATGATAAACAATTGGCACAAGTCGCTGAATTTCAAGCAGCTGATGATGATGATTCTCAACTTACTGAGACTGAAAAGAAGATCAAAGATTTGTGGATTTCAGTTTTACCAAACAGACCATCATCTGTACATGCTGATGATTCATTCTTTGATCTTGGTGGCCACTCTATTCTTGCAACTAGAATGATTTTTGAATTAAGAAAGAGATTAGCAGTAGACGTTCCATTAGGAACTATTTTCAAACATCCAACTCTTTCCTCATTTGCTTCAGAAGTTGAAAAATTGACTCAACTTGAAGATGGAAAGGAGGTTTCCACGGAGAGTAATGAAACTTCCAAAATTGATTACTACGCTGACGCTGTTGAATTGTCTAAAAAGGCATTAAAAGGTGCATACCCAACACTTTCATCTCTTGACAAGAATAAGCCAATTAATGTTTTTGTTACAGGTGCAACAGGTTTCCTTGGTACTTTCATCATCAGAGAACTTTTATCACGTTCTAAACTCAACATCAAAGTTTATGCCCACGTTAGAGCAGCAGATGAAAAAACTGGTCTTGATAGACTTATTAAAGCCGGTAAGACATATGGTGTTTGGGAACCATCTTATGAATCTAAAATTCAAGTTGTTTTAGGTGATTTAGCTACTGAACAGTTTGGTCTCAGTGATACAGAGTGGAGTAAACTTGGTGAAACCATAGATACTATAATTCATAATGGTGCACTTGTTCATTGGGTATACCCATATGATAAATTACGTGATGCTAATGTTGTATCTACTGTTAATGTTTTGAATTTATGTGCAATTGGTAAGGCCAAACAATTTTCTTTTGTTTCATCTACTTCAACGGTCGACGTTCCACATTATGTTACTCTCGGTGCACAATTACATGATGCTGCATCTGATAAAGGTGGTGTACCAGAATCTGATGACTTAATGGCTGCAAAGACAGGTTTGGGTACCGGTTACGGTCAATCTAAATGGTCTGCTGAGTATATTATTCGTCGTGCAGGAGATTTAGGTCTTCGTGGAGCAATTATCAGACCAGGTTACGTTCAAGGTTTATCTACAACTGGTGCATCAAACACTGATGATTTCTTGTTACGTATGTTGAAAGGATGTGTTGAAATTGGTTGTTATCCAGAGATTACAAATTCTGTAAATACTGTCCCTGTTGATCATGTTGCTAGAGTGGTTGTTGCAAGTGCATTGCATCCACCATCAGCAGAAACACTTTCTGTTGTTCAAGTTACTGGACATCCAAGAATTAAATTCAACGAGATGCTTGCTGCATTGAATGATTTTGGTTACAATGTGCAAAAGATTGAATACCGTGAATGGTGTAAAGCTCTTGAAAAGTATGTGATTGATGAAGGTAAGGATAGTGCATTGTTCCCATTACTACATTTTGTTCTTGGTGATTTACCTGAAGATACTAAGGCACCAGAATTGGATGATTCCAATGCTGTTGAAGTGTTGAAAACAGACGTTGCTTACAACCCTGATGGACATGATTATTCTTCAGGTAAAGGAGTCTCTAAAGAAGTTTTAGCAGCTTACGTTGCATACTTAATCAAGATTGAATTCCTTCCAGCACCTGCAAATACTGCTTCCTTCAAATTACCAGATGTTGAAGTTTCTGAAGAATCACTTGCACTCATTCGTAGTGGTGCAGGTGCAAGAACTAGTGCAAACAAATAATGTATTCACATGTAAATAAATAACTAATAATAAATTGAAATTTAGCTCTTTTTCATTGTCTACAAAGTTCTTCAATGACTGTATTGCCAACAACTGTTGCAGAAACGATTCCCTGTACATGAGATGGTCGTACCAATCCGTACCAAACGGATGTGCCATCAGGTTTCAGTACTGCAACGTTACCAGCATACACATGACCACCAACATGGGAAACTATACCCAGGTGAGCATCAATATTCTCATTTTCCAGAACACGTTCGAATTCATCATGAATCATTGTACCGATAACACCACAACGATTATCACGTTGTTTATGAGCGCAAATAAGAATAACTGGTTTATCTATTGAACTAACTGTAATTCCAGGTAAACCATCAACAGTTTCATCTTTGTTTATTGCAGTAAAGAATGATTTGATAGTATCATCATTAGTAAGATCAATTTTCACTCGTTGAGCGTCTGGCCAGAGTAACAGATCGTTACCGGGTAGAGAAGACATAACTATCATATTACCGTTACCTCTACCTAATTTCTGCAGTTTAGCCATCGTTGGTAATGCTTCAACTTTACGAGGCCATTCGTTATAGTCATGTAGACCTGAAGCATGTACGACGAGTCTGTTGAGAGGAGGAAATGTACGTGAAACGTCTTCTGGAACTGATTTCAACGTTGCAAGTGATTCTGGCGGTGGTGAACAATGTGTGCATCCTGTATCATATGTAGGTGGAGGGCAATGTTTCACTTTAGCTAATGTATGTTTAAATCGAACAAACATGTTTAATAGGAAAGAAGATGAAGAACATTGAAGGTTAAAGTTTGACGGATTTAAAAGCTAGATATATCCGTTTGAAAAGTTTGATACGAAAAATTAAGATTAATGTATACAGTAGGATGCAAAATTAGGTAGATATATGAAGGGTAAAGCGGAAATAATACAAAAATTGTCTGCAGTATGATTTAAGTTGATGACTTATCTGATGCTTCTCAAAAGAAGAAACACATGTTGAGTAAGAGATTGACAGATGCACAAACACAAAGAGAGGCAATACAAGCAGTGATACAATCGTCGTTGTTGCTTCTTTGTTCAGGAGGTTGTTGGACATAAACGACAGGAGGTGGTTGTTGAGCATACCCTTGTTGTGCATACGGATAACTTTGATCTGGTGTGTAATAGCCTTGTGGTGGTTGTTGCTGATAGTAGCTTTGAGGCGGCACTTGTTGTTGGTAGGACATTTGTTGGTACTTTATATGCTGCTGTTAGTTAATTGAAGTTGAGATTAGTCTGATTTGGGCACAGATGGTGTGTGTATGTGACTCGAACAAAAGAAGCTTGACTAGTGATGCAATACTGTCTCCTTAAAATTGAGGCTTTGTGGGGAAAAGTTGAAGTTGTTGAAGAAGTTTCGAGGAGTTTCTATAGCACAGTCCATGTTGGACCGTTGTGTGTTGTATGAAGAGGTGGTGATTGAAGTTGTGATATGTACAACTAGGTGTAGTATCTATGGATAATGGTATCTTATTGTTGTGGTGTAAATAAAAGTGTGGCGTTAACAACCTGCTTGAAGATCCAATCAGGTCAATTGAGAGTTGATTGTTTTAATCTAATCAATACGCTCCTTCTTTCTTTTAGATTAATTCTACTATCAATAACACTATTAATCTACTCGATATGTCAGCAGTAACACTCAAATCATCCTTACAAGTTGCATTACTTCAATTTATTTCTGGTATTGACAAATCTGCCAATTTGGCCAAAGTTGCTGAATTTGCACGTAAAGCTATTTCTCATGATCCAAAACCAGACCTTCTTGTTCTACCTGAATGTTTCAATTCCCCCTATGCAGTTGATCAATTCCGCAAATATGCTGAAATTATCCCTACTGGTGAAACTAGTGTTTTCCTTTCCAATCTTGCACGTGAACTGAATGTGGCAATTATTGGAGGTTCAATTCCTGAATTGGATGAAGCTTCAGGTAATATTTACAATACATCTGTTGTATATGATAATGCAGGTACAGTTATTGCTAAACATAGGAAAGTTCATCTTTTCGATATTTCAATTCCAAGTGGTATTACATTCCGTGAATCAGATACTTTAAAAGCAGGTAATAAAATTACAGTTTTCGATTTACCAAAGAATGAAACACGTTTTGGTCTTGGAATTTGTTATGATATTAGATTCCCTGAACTTGCACAAGTTGCTAGTCGTCGTGGTGCCGGTGTGATGGCATATCCTGGTGCATTTAATACTGTTACTGGTCCAAAATATTGGACTAAATTTGCCGTTGCTAGAGCTATTGATAATCAAAATTATGTTTTAATGTGTTCACCAGCTAGAGCGGAGTCTGGTTACCTCGCTTATGGTCATTCAATGGTTGTTGATCCTAATGGAGACGTTATTGTTGAACTTGATGAGAAGGAAGGTATTGCGTATGCTGAATTAAGGAAAGATATTGTTGAATTAGCAAGAGCTAGTATTCCAATAACTATTCAAAGAAGATTTGATGTTTACCCAGATGTAAGCAAGGATAGCGTTGTTAGTGATTTATAAAAGTAGATGAATGTTTGGTTGTATTTACAATATAAATTTATACAAAACTAAATGAAGGTTGGACTTTCATCAGCCCAACTCCATGGATCATTGAAACGAAGACCAATATCAAGGGCAGAAATTTCATCAATTTCAGCTTGAGTTAGGTCGAAATCGTTTACATTGAGATTCTCTGCAAGTCTTTCCTTATGGTTAGATTTTGGAATAACTAGAATACCTCTTTGAGTTGCCCATCTAAGAAGAACCTTACCAGCACTTACAGAATGTGCTTGAGCAATTTTCTTGATAGTTTCATGTTGGAAAAGTGAAACAACATCTTTAACTTTTGGATGTTCCAATTCAACAAAAGATTGTGGACCAAAAGTAGAATAACCAGTAACTTGAATTCCATTATCTTGAGCATATTTAATCAAACGTGGTTGAACTAAATATGGATGATGTTCGATTTGTAATAATTGAGGTTTAATCTTTGCACTACGAAGTAAATCTTGAATCAATGCACCATTGAAATTGGAAATACCAATTGATTTAACTTTACCATCATTGACAAGTTTTTCCATTGCTCTCCAAGTATCTAAGATTGGAACATCTTCAAATTCCCAACCGTTTGGACCACAGTAAATATTTGGAGGATATTTTTCCTCAATTGGAACAAATTTTTGTGCAATTGGGAAATGAATGTAGAAAACATCAATATAATCAAGACCTAAATCTGACAAGACTTTATTAATTGCAAGTTCAACATTCTTTGGAGCATGGAAACTATTCCATAATTTCGAAACAACAGTCAATTCTTCTCTTTTGACAAGACCATCAGCAATTGCCTTACGAATACCTTCACCGACTTCCTTTTCATTACCATAGTCTTGTGCACCATCGAAAAGACGGTAGCCAACTTTGATAGCTTCATAGATTTGTTCAGCAGCAGTTTCGTTGCTGAGTTTCCAGCAGCCAAAACCGACTTGTGGGATCTTGATACCGTTGTTAAGAGTGACGTAAGTGGACATGATCGATGCTAGAGGAAGGTGTGAAAGTGTCTGTCGTCTCTGGTGGGGGAGTGGGGGGGAAGGAACGGTCTTTATAGGCGGCAGGACTCGGTTGCAGCTCCCCTTCCCCACAGTTCAGGTGGAAGTGAAAATTGCGTTTTCCCCTCAGACAGTGTGGCTCAGGCCTTTCTTTCTTCTTGCTCTTTTGCTCTTTTGCTCAGCTCTTGCACAGCTGCTCTGCATACCATTGTAGACAGCAATTTGAGGGTGTGGAAGGGTGTTGAAGTGGATAGAGCCAGAGGTAAGTAGTGTTGGGGTTGGTGGTGTACACACGTTGTTTGATAGTATTTGGTTCAATGAAGTATGTATTACGTCAAGCTACCACATATCTTTTCACACTAATGTTCACGTAAGTTGGCACATTCAGGGAACTGGAAGTATCATCAAATATCTAACCTCTACTGTTTCATATTATCCACTAGAAGAATCAGTGTGAACAGTTCAAATCAAGTTACTACACAGATGGTACACGTGACCGACATCACGTGTTCAGTGGCGTTAATATCCGACTGAAAGTGCAGTTTCTTCCAGTTATTTCCTTGATCAAAAGTATGTACAACAGTCCGACCTCCGTACCACTCCGCATATATTCTATCAGCCCCCTTATTTGCCACTTTCTTTATCAACACTTTTTCATTTTACAATAACAACACTAAATGAACGTCCCACCGGCATACGACGAACCCGATAATAATCGTTATAACGAGGCTGCTCCACCTTATAATGAAGCAGATGAAGATTATGTTTATACTTTTGAGAAACCAGAGAAACCAATTCCAGCTCCAGATTATGATGAAGCTTTCCCAATTTCAACTCCAAAATACAATGATACTTTCTTCACTTACCTCTTTTTAGCAGTTCTATCTGCATTTGGTATTCTTGTTTACAAAAATTATTCGCCACAGAGTATTCCTATTTGGTCAACTGATGTATCCACTGAAATATCAAAACCAATGAAACAATTATATGCCCTAATTGGAATATCAACTATAACTCCATTCTTGACATCAACAATTGCACTATTACTTGTCTATACAGCTCCAACTTTCTTCCTAATTGTTGCATTTTCACTTGTCCCAATATCACTTGCTGCAATGACTTTTTCTGCTTTTGCTTCAGGTTCTATAGTTTTGGGTTCATTTTTTGCATTAATGGCATTTGGATCTTTCATGTTTATGATAACTTCATACAATAGATTTGCCTTTTCTGCAACAATTCTTAAACTTGTCGTTAAAGCAGTATCAACACATCCATCAACTTTATTCGTTTCATTTCTTTCAGCTATCATTTCAGCTGTCATAGCAATAGCTTACATTTTAGCCATTACAATGATTGCAAATTCTCGTTTTGCTATTGATGACTCTTATTGTCCACATACAAATGGAAATGATATTTGTGTTTCAAATACTACTGTTCTTATTGCAATTTTCTCTCTTTTCACAGGATTTTATGTCTTCCAAGTGATTGAAAATACAACTCATGTTATACTTGCAGGTATTTTCTCTTCGTGGTATTTTTTCGATATTTCAGATACAAAACCTTTGAATGCAGCATCAGGTGCTGTGAAAAGAGCTTTCACTTATTGTTTTGGTAGTATTTGTTTCGGTTCATTGATTGTTTCAGTTGTGCAAACAACTAAAGTTACACTTCAAACATTAAAGGCAAAACTTCGTGCAGGAAGTTACCGTAATGGTTCTGACTCTGACTCTGCTAATCAACTCCTACTTTGTGTTCTCCTCTGTATTGTTACCATCTTTGAATGGTTTGCTACAGAACTTGAATATTGGATCAGATGGTTTAATAGATATGCATATTCATACCTTGCAATGTATGGTAAACCATACCTTCAATCCGCAAGAGATACATTCGAAATACTTCGTTACAAAGGTTTAGATATTCTTATTAATGATTCACTAATATCATCTGCTATCAATTTCTATTCACTACTTTCAGTTGTTCTTACAGGAATTGCACTCTATGTATCATTCCATACACTTGATATGTCACCTGAAATGTTGGTCATTGGTGCATCTGCATCACTTTTGGTTTCTTGGTTCATCACTTCAATTGCAATAAATGTACTCGATGTTGGATGTGTTACACTTATGGTTGCTCTATCTGTTGATCCAACTGCATTTGTGAATCCAGCTTCAATTGAACGTATTCAAGCATGGGAACAAATGCAAAGGTACTATCCAGGTCTTACTGAAAGAGTTATGTTAGACTGGCCTGATAATATTAATTAGTTAGTAATTTTATACACGTTTTTTATTCTTACCTTTTATTTCTTCTAAAGCGGACAAATAATCACGTTTAGTTTCAACTGTCAATGAATCACCAATAACTTTCATCTTACCGTTATCTGCAAGTGTGTTACGAATTTCATCATCCGTTGCACCTTCTTTAACAATACTTAACTTTAGTCTATAATGAATTGATGGTACAATTGTGCCCATGTTAGTGAAAATCCATGATATTTTACTTGTTGGACCAACAGTTGTACATGAAACCGGAGTTGCTCTTGTCGAAAGCGTTTTAACTCTTGCAATTTTATTCAGGGTAAATCCACGTGGAAATCTAATCACACTTTTACCATTGGTAACTGTACCTTCTGCAACAAGAAATATAACTTTATCTCGTGGTAATTTCGTAAAAGTTGTCACATTACCACAGATATTCACAGATCCACTAAAGCACCAATCAATCCAATCCTTAAACCCTAATTCAGCAATATTACCATCTTCAAGGGCAACACAAACAACAGAGGGAAATCTAGAGGTAGATTTCCAGACAAGATAATCAAGTGGACCTATAGCGTTGACAACAACTACATCTCCAGAAACAGGCGATGCATCCCTAATCCCTTTGTCATCAGATCGACGTACTCCATCAACTACAAACTCAATTGATCCAACTCCAAACAAATATGCTGCTGTCCTAGAATATGCACGTGGTGCAATTACACTGAATATTGGAGAGACAATGGCAAGTATTATAAGCAGGAAAACTCTAACCGGTAATACAACCACAGCAGTTAAGTACTGCAACAAGGACACTTTGACAGGTGTCTCCCTAAACGGCATGATGCCTGTCGTTTTATCAGAGTAAACAGTAAACTTCTCCATTGACTGTAGTGGACCTCGATTGACTGACTGAATGACCAAGAGAAAGTGTTGAATTTCACCGAGCCACTCAACTTTTCCAACGCAAGTTGGAAAAAAAAGATCAACACTTTTCAATTTCAAACACGTAGAGGTCGTTGATACTTCCATACTTTTACCATCATTGTCACCACATCTCACACAGAATGTCATCCTCTGAAACATTCTCAGCGACAATTGCAAGTACAGCAACATCGTCTACAGCATCTGCAACAGCTACAGCTGCAGCAGAGGAAACAGCTGAAACTATTGTCAAGATCTCCATTCGCACGCCCATCATTTATTTAACGATCCTAGTTGCAACACTTGTCATCTTTTCGGTATTTCATCGTCGGTCTAAAGTTAACAGTCTTCGTTTATTAACAACAGAATCACTCTTTGAACCAGCGTACCCAGCAACTCCAAATGTACCACTCCCGACTCCTGATTCTACACCTGCTGTTTTGTACACTGATTTAGCATCACTTGAAGCACATGAGAAACTTCTTAAGACTGCACTTGTTGATCGTGCAGCAGAATCATTACGTAGGATTGTGAAACTTAAGGAAACCGAACAGAGTGTACTAATGCTTTACACTCGTGGTTTAATCGGTGATGATTCTTTTAAAAGGTACCAATTACAGGTTAAATTACAGGATGCTGAAATGCAAGAAATTGCAATGGCTGCAGAGTCTTTCAAGCAAGGATGGTCTAAAACCATTTTTGCATCTGCTCAAGAAGTTATGATGAATTTGGCATTACGTCGTAGAGTTGCTGGTGCTACTGACAGAGTAAGTCAAGCAGACTCATTCCTTGTTGAAGGTGTTGAAGATATTGTAAAGGGAATTCAAGATACTGTACAGAAATACAAGACTGTTAAAGCTTGAATTAGTAAAATGTTCGTTTCTATAACTATTTACATAGGTTAATCAAAGCTACTTTCTTCTTTTATTTTTAACAACAGTGAATGCACCTTCCCATTCATCATTGTCACCGTTAGCTGTAACATCATTGGTATTATTCAAACCAGCAGTACCAATAATTGCATCAAACCAATCAAAATCCCAGTGGCGTCTATGAATTAAACTCTCAACACGTTCACGACGCTTGATAAACTCATTTGCGAATCGACGTCCATCCATTGTTGCAGAGTTTGAGTAGATTGTATCAGCAATAATCTCTTGACCTTCATTAATTGGGAAGGAGAGCCACATACCAAGCATATCTTCCTTGTTAACACCAGGATAAAGTCCTTTAAGCTGTGATCTTGCCCATGTTAATAATTCAATAGCTTGTGGTGGAAACATTAATGAAGCAGGTTTTGGAGCTGGTGGCGTATAAACAGGTTGTGGCTGAACTGCCGATTTAACAGTTGATGGAACAATTGCAGGGTTACGAACAGGTTGAACCACAGGAGGAGTGTTATTGGTTTTCGGTTTTTCTTTTGAAACAATTGTCCACGATGATGTATCTTCAGAAACAGAAGTAGGTTTATTAGATGAAGCTCTTTGTTTGATTTCAGCTAACGCATTTGCCTGCTCTTCAATAATATTTTTGAAAGAATTAGATGAGGTTGAAGAAACAGATCCCCAAGCAGAACTACTTGGTAAAGCATTTGATTCTGGTTTTGATGATGTAATTGCACTCAATGGAATAATTTTCTTCTTACCCTTGATAGTAACAGTTGGTAAATCTTCTAAAGCCAGTTTGGATGCTAAAATTCTATCAGATTCTTCAATCTTACGACGTTCCTCCAATTCACGCTGTCTTTTCTCCTTTTCTTCACGTTGAATTTCATCAAATGATTTTGTAGCTTGTTTTGGAGTAGCAGAAGCCCACGGTGCAATATCATTTGCAGTATCAGCTAGAGCTCGTGATATAGAAGGAGTTGAAGGTTTGGATGATGCCAATTTAGCCAATTTCTCCTTCTCCTCTCGTTGAACTTCATCAAATGATTTGATTGGTTTCTTCACTGTTGCCCAAGGTGCAGGTGTAGGCGATAAACTTGATTGCTTAACATTCTTCGATTGTTCCTTGAGTTTAATTTGCTCCAAACGTACTTTTGCAGCTTCAGCAAGTTTCTCCTCCATAAGTTGCTTTTGACGTGATAATTCTCTTTGTTTTTGTTCTTCCTTTATCTTTTGTTTCTTTTCCATCTCCAATTCTTTAATATGTTGGGTTAAATCAACAGAAGGAATAGTAGAAGCTGGAGTGATGAATGTATTACAAGGTTTTTGACTTTTGGAGAGAGTCTTAAGGTTTGCGTTTGATTTTTCCAACTTTTCATTATGTTTTGTGACAGTTTCCTCATTGGAAGAAGATAATGGTGTTTCATTCGTCTTCTTTGTTACAATAGAGTCAGAAAGTGGTAATTTGGCAGGCTCTTCACTAGCAGGTGTTGGACCAGTAGATTCCAGCTTTGATGGTTTCGAATCGGCATGCGAGGAAACAGGAGTAGAAAGTTGTTGTGTAGCTGAAATTATTTCTGCTGGTTTTGACTCCAATTCAGGTTGTGTTACTGAATGTAATCCTTGTTGAGTTGGAATTTCATTAACAGCTTCCTTTTGCTCAATATTCGTGTTTTCAGATCTTGTTTGAGTATTATGAGTTTGTGATAAAATATGAGCATCAAATGTATCCATGAGTGGAGTTCCTAAACCATTTGCACTTGTTGTTGTGGAATCTATATTGAGAAGATTATCATCTAAAGATAAATTGTTAACAAGAGGTGCTAATGAATTTATAGATGAAGACATTGAATTTAAACTATTCATATTATTGAGTTGCATATATGGATCAAGCATGTTATTGTTAGCACCATAATTATAGTTCTGATTATTCATCATGTTGATGTTTGGCATGTTCAAATTCATGTTTGTATTCATACCCATATTGAAACCCATATTCATATTTGAATTGAAACCTAGATTCATACCCATTCCCATTCCCATACCCATATTCATCATATTGGAATAAGATGGTATATCACTATTTACGGGTAAACTTGATATGCCTAAATTTGTATCTAACATATTCAGTGATTGTAAATAGGATGAGTTAGCCCTAGATTCTGATTGTTCATTGAAAAATTGAGAATTGTTGGTTGCACCAAATATGGAGGAAGTAGAGTTAAATGCAGATAGTGAAGGTAGTGCAAGTGATTGAGGAAGAGGTTGATTGAATGGGGCAGCTTCTGGAGAAAAATTACTCAATGATTTACATTTCTTGTAAAGGTTAGCAATTGTAACAGTTGAAATATCGATTTCTCTTCTAACTTGTAAATCGCTATTCAAATGACCTTGAAGAAACCAATTTTGCATTGTGGCAGAAGAAAAAGGACCTTGAATATTATTTGAAAGATCAGTATAATACCAAGAGGTTAATTCTGGGCTTATCAAATCTTGCTGTTGCTGTGTTTGTTGTTGTTGTTGTTGTTGAGTAGTTGCGGAATTAATTGTTGCATTTGTTGTATCTGGGGTTTGAGAAGTATTTAGAGATGTTTGATTTGTTGGAGATCCATGATTTTGTACATCCAGTTCTGATTGTTCTGTGTTTGAAACAAGAAATTCAACTATAGGTGGTACTTGTAAAGTATCAGCTCTCGCAGAGTTGCATTTTGCAGCTTCTTGATCAATGGTTATAAGATTGTTGCGCACAAGAGAAGTGTACACATCCAAAAGATCAGAAACGGCGTAAACCGGGTACTTGTGAGTAGTTGATGCCTTTGGCGGAGATATTGTTGTCATGTAAAAAGCTCCAGTTGATTTATTTGCTATCTTGAAGTGTATAAGTGAGCTCGTGAAGTGTAGAAATGGAGTGTTGGTATAGAAAGCGTTGCTGAGCTTTTGCTGAGCGTTTGCTGAGCACTTGCAGAAATGCTCCAAGCTTTTCTCGAAGGTGGAAAAAAATTGGAAACTGAAATTGGAACAAATCAAAGAGGCAAATTCGCGGGGTTTGAACGTTGATCGAGGGTTTGTTTGAATACTTCATACTTAATACTTAATACTAAGACAAATACTATACTATACTAATCTATTCTAAATTAATCGAGATGGAGGGCCTGTTCCATGGCTGCGTGCAGGTTGCCCTCAACAGTGGTGTCTTTCGTGGTGTCAATGGCGTCAGGGTACACGTCTTCCCAGTCAAGGCTCCAATCACGCCCACGTAGCACGTCTGTGTGGATATGACTAGATCCTCCGAGAAGTAATGGTCTTTGTTCAGAAAGACTTACCAAGTGTAGTTCCATTTCACGGCGCATAGGATCAGCAACACCGTGCAGACGACGTCTTGTAGTCATGTGCATTTCTTCTTCTTGAGCATCCCAATGAGCTAGACGTGCTTCCAGTGGGTGGCGTCCGTTGAGCGTTGAAGCTTGGCGAACAGGACCGCCTGCGCGGAAGGTGTCGACCAGTGCTGGAGCTGAAGGAGCAGTTGGTTGGGCTTCTGTGTTCGTGATTGTACTCTTGTGAGTCGTAGTCTGTCCAGGGAGGAATTGCATTCCGTTGTACGTGTTGCAGTGTGAAGAAAATGAATCACAAAGGCAAACTTGTGTTTAGGCGACTTATAATATTAATATTCAGTTTCAGTATTAATTCCAGTTTTCTCAAATTTCCTCGAAATGTTGCGGTTTTTTACGAATTTAAATCTTCTCCTTGAGCTTGTCGTTTCCATCTCTTTCCAGTCTAATTGAAATACATAACTGTATATACTAAACTACTATGAGTTGGGACGACGAAGATTTTGATATTCCTACCACTTCTGCAACCACAGCTGTTGATTGGGAAGAAGGTGCGGGTGATGATGACGAACCTGTTCTTGAATCTTGGGACATCGATTCTGATGAGGAAAGAGAGAAGGCTAAAAAGGCAAAGCAAGAATTAAAGGCAAAACAAGAAGCACAAAAGGCTAAACTTGCTGCTAAAAAATCCGGAGGTAAAAGTAAAACTCTACTGGAAATTGATTTAGTTGATGAAAAGACTCGTCGTGAAATGCTTAGAGAAGTTGAAATAACTGCTGATCTTAATAATGCTGCTGATCTTTTTGATGGTCTTGGTGTTTCTGATCATCCACGTGCTCGTGCAACAGCTGCTGCAAATGCTGCTGCTGCTTCTCAAAAAGCTCTTCAATTATCAGTAGATACACCATTGACTGTTCATCCACTTTTCAATCCAACTACAAAGGCAGAATTTGAGAAACTACGTAAAACATTGGCTACCACTATGCATCAATTAGCTGATAAATCTGCACTTTTCTATGCAAATGGACTTGCAATTGACCTTGCAAGAGACATTTGTGATCCACTTTCAGTGGAACAAATACGGAAAGTTATTTCAACCTTGAACGTTCTTGTAACAAAAAAGGTAAAGGATGAAAGACTCAATAGACTAAAGAAGACCAATGGTACTTCTCTTGGTGGTGCTGGTAAGAAAAAAGTTAAATCGGGTCAAGTTAACACAGGACCTGCATCTTTCAGAAAGGATAACCTTGATGATTTCCTAGATGACGACGGAGGTATCTCCGATGATGACTTTATGTAATAGCTTAATTAATGATTGTTTAATCTTTACCCCACTTCAGTTTTAACTGTCTTCTTCAATTTCTAACATGTCAGTCATGTTGGGCTTGAGACCCCCCACTTTAATTTCCATCCCACCACTCCACTACCGGTTTTTTATATAACTTCCACGATTCACGTCCTTCTTTCTTCTTTCTTTCATCTTATTAGACAATTACTCATTGATATAAGCAGTTTCTTTCCAATAAAATGCTGAAGATTGCTACACCATTGCGTAATGCGTTGAGAACTACTCAATTGCGCACTACGACAATCAATTACCGCTTCCAATCAACACAAACAACTCCGAATCAACAACCCTCTCCACAATCTTCACAATCAAGTTCTTCCGGTAACTCCCGCTTCAATAAAGCACTTACAGCTACTGCTTTGGTTGTAGCTGGTACTTTTCTAGGTATGACTTGGGCTTCCTTCAATATCTGTAAAAACCCACCAGAATTCTTATCCCCACATACCTCAACATTTCCATTAGATAAAGCAAATCCTCCTATCTACGGTGACTATCATGACGTTATCAAAGAGATCAGTGATCATTTCAAACCAGATCAAATATCTTTCAGTAAAGATGAAAAGGAGAGACATTCCGATTCATATTTCTCTACGGACCATCCTTTACCAACTGAATTTGCAGACATAATCATTTACCCAGAAACGACAGCACAAGTTTCACTCATTCTTAAAGCAGCTCATAAATATCATGTACCAATTGTTCCTTTCACAGGTGGTACTTCACTTGAAGGACATTATATTCCAACCAGGAATGGTATTTCAATTGATATGTCTCGTATGAATAAAATAATCCAACTCAACGAAGATGATCTTGATATCACAGTTCAAGCAGGTGTTGGTTGGGAGGATCTTAATGATTTCTTACAACCTAAAGGATTCTTATTTGGACCAGATCCTGGTCCTGGTGCATGTATAGGTGGTATGTGTGGTACTTCATGTTCAGGTACTAATGCTGCTAGATACGGAACAATGAGGGAAAATACAATTGCTCTCACCGTTGTACTTGCCGATGGTACTATTATCAAGACAAAGAGAAGACCAAGAAAGTCAGCAGCAGGTTATAACTTAACCCAACTCTTTGTTGGAAGTGAAGGTACTCTTGGAATTGTATGTGAAGCAACATTGAAGTTACATGTTAGACCGAAATTTGAGAACGTAGCAGTTGTATGCTTCCCTACTTTACATGATGCAGCTAATGCAGTTGCGATGGTAGTACAAAGTGGTATTCCTGTTAATGCTATGGAACTTCTTGATGATGAAATGATGAAGTATGTCAACCTTTCTGGAGGTGTTACTAATAAATACAAGGAGCTTCCAACTCTTATGTTCAAAATTGGTGCAAATTCAAATAAGGTTGTTGACGCTTTGACTAACGATTTGAAGGAAATATGTTACGCATCTAATTGTGGTAAAAAAGACTTTCGCTTTGCATCCAGTGATGAAGAAAAGGAAGAATTATGGACAGCTCGTAAAGTCGCTTTATGGTCTACTTTAGACATTGGAAAACAAGAATATGGTGATGATGTACAACTTTGGACAACAGATGTTGCTGTTCCAATATCAAAACAAGTCGACAGTTTGATTCATACAAGACAACTCTTTACAGATAATGGACTTCGTGCAACTATTGTTGCTCATGCTGGTGATGGTAATTATCATACTTTCATTCTCTATAAAAAGGAAGATTATAAGAAGGTATCCGCTGTTGTCGGTGAAATGGTCAAACATGCTTTAACTTTGGACGGTACTGTAACGGGTGAACATGGGGTTGGTATTGGTAAAAGAGAATATCTTTTAGAAGAACTAGGTGAAAAACCTGTTGATCTAATGCGTAAGATCAAATTTGCTTTGGACCCACTCCTTATTCTAAATCCTGATAAGATATTCAAAATTGACCCAAATGACGAAAAGTCAACCTAGTTTACAATATATAATACTCCACGCATATAGAATTCACTAAAATACTAATCTTATTTTGATTTTTTGTAATAAATGTTACCCAACCATCACCAACTTCTGAAAATTCTCTCTTGCATTCTTCAAAGTTCGGCACATCTCGTTCGTTAACTTCTTTCTTCCACTCATCAGTACCTTCAATATAACCTAATAAGCACGTAGGTATGCTTTTCATAGTCTCATTACAAGGATTGAGATCAAATTCATAACCTTCTTCTAAAACAGTTATATGCATTGTTGTTTCACTTTTATTTAAAAAACTCACAAACTTGTTTTCTTGAATTATCACAGAATAAGCAACAGGAGCATACACTTTCAATGATTTGGTTTCCTGTAAACATGTGATGCATACATCAATCATTGTGCAAGTTAATTTCTTTGCAATGGGAACAAGTTTCTTTGTCTCACAACCTTTTCGTGAAACAATGACTCTCTCTTTGCTTTCAAAATTAGATATATTGTTATCTTCCTCCAAAATCTTTGCAACTTCCAAGTCTCCAAAACGTTTCATGATCTCACTTCTCCACTTAGTTCGTTGCCTCTTATCCAGAATACGTTGGTAATTTATGCATTCTTCGTAGTACTTCAACAATTCATTGTATCGCTTCGTCTCAAAATCTTTCACACTTCCTTGTACAATTTCTTGTAGTGTTTGCGGTCGTGTCTCAATGTGTGTACCAAATCGAAATTCACATTTATTCCGTTTACATTTGAAAAACACTGCTTTACCAACAATTTTAGCATCCTTTTCCCGGGCAACCTTCATCACCCCATTTTCGTCTGTATAAGGAACTGGATAAGTGGACAAAGCAGTTCCACAAACCGGACATTCGTAACACCTTAAGCAATGTGTGTCATTGGTATCGTAATCTCGCTCGCATCTATTACACCTCTTGCCCGTCACTGTATGAAGTGTACAATAAAGACATCGCTTTACTAAACACTTGTCACAATATCGCATATTTTTCATCGCATTATACGATCCCTCTGTATCCCCATCACAAGAACAAAGCACCTGCGCAGATGCAATTGACAATTCCATTATCTTTTCTACAAGAAGATCGGAGTCAACTTGAAAGTTGCCTAATCCGGTCATCTCAACTTTTTGACAAGAATTACGGCGCACCAGGCCTATTTTCATGTTAACCTGAGAAGAAACGAACAGCTGTACATTACGGTATCTTGTTCTGTAGCAATAAACACATTGTTCCAATGAGTCTATCAGCTGTATTTCTTACTGCAGTTTGGGTTCTGAGTTGCCGAGCTGAGTATGCAGATGACTTGCTCTATGAGATCCGAAATTCCCAAGACTTATCTAAGGACAAATACTTCTATACTGTTCCTGATGACTATATAGAAAAACCATTCATGAATTACTTCAATTATATCAGAAAGGAGAAAAACTATACAAGAGACGCTTTCAATGGATATGAAATCACATTACCTGACGAAAGAACTTTTTTCTTTGAAGAGAAGGACCTTGACGAATATGGAGCTGTTGGTTTCAATCTACCCATTGGTGAATTACCTCAAATTGAAAGTGACGTTTTTGACAAAGTCAAATCTCCTGATACGGATACCATTGATAAACTAGAGAAACTTGCAGATAACGGTGACCTTCTTGCTATGAAATATGCAGCAGATATTCATACCATGGGATTATTTGACATCAAAGTTGATATTGATCGAGCCTTCCATTTATACACAAAACTCACACAATCTGAGGATACCTCACTACAAAGTCATGCAAATTTTATGCTTGGTGTCTTCTATACTACAGGACTTTTCAGTAAGTTCCCCAAAGATCCAGCCAAGGGGCTGATACATTACCAATTTGCATCAAACTTAGGTAGTATTCAAGCACAGAAAGCACTGGCACACAAATACATGTATGGAATCAATGTTGCTAAAGATATAGATCAAGCAATATATTATTTTTCACTCGCTAGACAGCAATCTTCTTTGAAAGACATTGATGACTTCACTATCCCACATATTGATAGTTTTAGCATTAGATGGTCTGATTTGAACGATGGTATTTATGGGAAAGAAGCCTCACAATATGTAAGCACCATTCGTTATTTTGAAAGATTTGAGGATTACAATGAAATCAAAAAGTATAAAAATCCAAACGCAATTTCTGATGATGCTGTCCATGATTACGTTGTAGGTGAAGACGACGTTTTGGATGGATTTAGTATTCTTTATTTTCATGTGCAGAAAAATTATCACGGAGATTATCTGCATGCAAGAAACTTTAAAAAATCTTTTGAGTATGCTAAAATATGCGTTGAAAATGGTATTTTAGAGCCGGAAGTTGAACGGTTTTATGCCCAAGTGAAAGATGGAATTGAAGGCACTACAACACAAAGTCAATTTAGCTTTATCACAGATCCACAGATATCACCAATGACTATTTTTGTTGGAAGATGTGCGCAGTATTTGAGTCACATGTACCTCACAGGTGACGGTGGTGAACTTGATAATGACAAAGCATATTTCTATGCAAAATTGGGTAAGGCAATGACAAATTCACAGACATTTCTCAATGACATTGCAATAATGCAATACAAGGGAATTGGTACAGCAAATAATACAGAACTGGCACTAGCAACCCTTCGGTCAACTTACCGGTATGCATCATCAAGATATTTCACCTCGTTGATCTCTATAAAAGAGGCTGGTGGTGTTTTAGACCAAAATACAATTTCTGGTTTAACCACTTCCGCTTCGCATTACTTATTATCGGCGAATAAAATTATTGAACTTTATGAAGAAGGTGAAGATTTAGGCTTACCAGCTGAAAGCATAGCAAGATATTATAATATGGTTCTTCAACATGCAGAATCTGACTATTTTGACTTTAGAATACCATTTTTCGCTTTTATTAATGCCCAGAAGAATGACGTATCTTCAAATAAAATGTGGACAGCGTTGACAGGAATGGCTATTATTAGTGAATTAGGTTATGAAAGTGCACAATCCTCATTGGGCTACATTTTGTATCCGCTCATACAAAGTTCTAAAGTTTCTGTCAATGATTTACAAACGCTGGAATCACAGATTTACACACCAAAAAGATATGATGAAGCTATTTATTACACTGAACTCAGTGTGTTACATTCAAATAGAGATTCAATAAATTTCCTTGGAGATATGTACTATGCTGGATTATATCGTGGAACACCGAATGATGATCCTTTATGGTGCAAATCATGGATACATTATGTATTCCCTGTTGCCAAAGTGGAGGAAATGAAAGAGAACCCAATAGTAAAGTTAATCCAGCTGATTGAGTCTCTATTTCGAACTAAAAAGAATGGGTTTGATGTTACTGCTATTATACCTCGTGATATTGATCGTGCTATTACGTATTACCGTGATTCTGCTTCTAAAGGATCGCATATGGGATGTTTCAACATTGGATGGGCTTACGAGTATGGAATAGGAGTAGCACAAGATTTACATTTGGCTAAACGATATTATGATGAGGCATTGTTGCTTACAACAGATGCATACGTACCTGTCAGAATTGCAGTTATTAGGATAAAACTTAAGGCTTGGTTATGGCAACTTTACGGATTAGATGGTCGTGGACTCGGTGAATCGCAATCTAAAACAAACTCATGGAAAGAACGTATGAGCTTAATCAAAAGTTGGTTTTTCACAACAGATCATAAATTATGAGATTAAACTAAAGGTATACATTATAGGTTATACAAATTTACTTTTCTATTTCTACACGTCCCCAGTTTTGTAAGACAGTGATCGTAAAGTTTACCAAGTCAAAAATACCTTTATTTCCTTGCACATCATCAAACCATACCCGTACCTCACTTTCTGTCTTTGTTGTTCCAATATCATTAACTATCTCTGCAATGGTATTTAATAGCAAAGGTGAAAACAGTGTGTACCATCTATAATCCCAAACTAGAAGACCAACACATAATCTCAATAATGCAGTATCATATTTGGTAGGGTCACGATTTTGAGTTTGAATTTGAGACTTAGCACGAGTCCTCCAGTTCATATAAATTTCAATCAATTTACGGGCTGCTCTAACGCTAAACCTACGAGATAAAGCCCTTTCAAAACACCTTTGTGCATCTCTTGTATGTCCCAGTCTTTCACTAACAAGACCAATCAATTCCCACTCTAGACAAGAACGGGATTCTGTATATGGATCTACTGAAGCTTTATCATCATTCAATTTTCCCCATAAACCTAAATCGGTATTTGATTTAGGTAGAGATTCAGACATTGATTCTGCTTGTAATTCTTCAGCACGGCAATAAGTGTAAGCCTTCATATCTTCATATAACAACATAAATAGATTATCTAACCATCTTTCACAAAGTCTCTTCTTCCTGATTTCCCCATCAGGTGAGATATCTGACTCTGGAGTAGCAATATTTATGCTAGATGTGGTTTTCTTCCATNTCTTCTTCCATAACAAACACTTTAGCTCTTGTTTGTAGCATTGTTTCCCATCCTAGTTTATGTACAATTGCAGCAAGCATTGAATAAGCTTCCTTGAATGTAGATTTCAGGGTGGACGCAGGTAATGTGAGTAATGATTGTGGATTGAACACATCTTCGTTGGCATTAGACTTTGGTGTCGCCTTTGCAAGCTTCGAATGTTCATTAGCAACTTCTAAAGAACTTAAATCTGTGACACCTTTTAGGAAAACTTCATCTGGGAGAGGTAAGTGCATATCAGATGTATCAGGAGTATGTGATTGTTTGGCATCAGATGCACCAGTAGCAATCCGTTTCAAAATATATTTTTCCTTATGTGTTACCATGGGACATGCATTAAGAGACAATAGTGCTTCTTCGTACTTTGCCATAGCAATATAAACTTTGACAAGGTGGGACCATGGTTCAAAAAGTGATGGTGCTGATTCAACGGCTTTTACTGCTAAAGGTAATGCCAGATCGTACCGCTTCTTTCTGAAACAATATTGGGATTGCAGAAGCAATAAATGAGAAGCACCACTGATTTCAGCAACTTGTGTGGAATTCGAGAGTTTATCGTGGATGAACTTCACAGCTTCAAGCTCTCTGTCAGCAAGGAAAAGTGTCGTTGCAATCAAAGCAGATACCTCGGGATAGATTTCTTCCAATCTATACAAAACTTCAAGACCTTCATCATAATGACCTGTAAGTGTAATACATTTGAAGAATGCATCAACAAGATAATTATTCAATCTTGAGGGATACTGCGCAAATTCATTACATCCTAACAACTCACCTTGATCATATAAAGCTTCAAAACCTTGAAAAAATTGAGCTATGCTATTCTTGGGATCAAGAAAAGGATTGATTCTTCTTATCTCTACAATTGCAGTAAAATCACCATCATCATCGGCAGTAATGAGAGTTCTAACTATTGACGATATGTAAACTTCCTGCCACATTTTGTCAGTATCCGTTTGACTCAGCATATCACTTGTTGCATGGTTGTCAAACGCGTCTACAGCTTCCCAAGAAACTGAACCAGGGAATGCAACATTGACAGTGATGTCAAGTTTACGGAATGCATTGTAAGTCGAGTAAGTTGCATGTGAGACATGATATGGTTTTGACTTACCAAACCAAAGTTGAGGTTCTTCTGAAATAATGGTTGAGATGGAACTTAGAAGTGCTGCTATAGTAGCAACGTTGGAGGTGTCTGCACCTGTGTAATAAAGATATGTTCCAATGGTCTGGAGGGATTGTGGTGTAGATTTTGGAGTTGGTGTTCCTATAATTTTAGTAAGTGTGACAAGGTCTGGTGGCCCTAGATCGTTGATATGAGCCAAAATTGCTCTTCTGTCAGTAAGAATAGCACCAGGGTGTCGTTCAATTACTCTGTTTGAGTGACGTGAATTAAGTTAGTAAAATGAATCTGGAAAAGAAAAGTTCTTTGATGGAAAACATACTCAGGAATTGAGGTTTGTGTAACTGTAGACATAATAACACAGTGCGTAGAAGGTGATTAGAGAAGTAGAAAGCAGAGTTTCGTGTTGTGGAAACGCCCGAATTCGTCAATTATCTATTTGCTAGAGTCGGGGCTGAAAAGGGAAATCGAAGATCACCAACTTTTTCAAATGTGCACGGGTGTGCTGTTGGTATCACGTATGTTGTGGCATTATGCATGAGGCATGTGTACGGATTACAACATGCCTTGATTAACAGTAGAAGTGACTGTTTGATTTTAAACACGATACTATTATACATAAATCTACATGGTGTGACTGGAAAATCATTTCTTCACACGTTTTTCGTCTCCTTCCGTGTAATCTCTAGCAGTAAGACAATACTTCTCTGGTGGAAGTCTAATCCCCCACATTGGCATCACAGCAGGTAAAGGTTTCTCATTCCTTTCTGCTGCAAGTTCCAGAAGCATTTTCTTTGGCGGCACAGGTTTGAACTGGTAGGCTGTACGTGCAGCAATGGCGAGCCGTATGTCCTCGTTGTTGATCATTTGACTATTGACGTCGTCATCGGCACTTTTAGATCCTCCACCACCAATGTTTCCAGTACCAGCGCCACCACCGCTTGCATTGTCTAATGCGCCACCACCGGAGTTACCTGCATTAGTTATTGTTGGATGTGCATAATCATTATAGACCATTGCATCCTGCAAAACTTCACTTGTATAGCGGTAAGCAAAATCCATTAGTTGCAATGGTACATGATCCTCATACGCAGAGACACCTTGACCTGCAAATATCAGACGCAAAAGACGAACATCTCTTGGCGTGGGATGTGGGTCTTCCTCTGGTGTTATATTTGAATTCGCACTAGTGTTTGCCGCTGAAATACCTCCTGTATCTGTAGCATCAGTCTTGGAAGTTGACATTGGTGTATTATTGATAAAACAGTTGCTGGAAGTAGTTGAAGACTCTATACAGTTGTGTCAAGGCAGTAGTAAGGAAGTTCAAACCAAACGCTGGAATGAATTTTATTTGGTCAATTGGGATCACGTGATCGCCCTTCCTCTTTCACTGAAATTTGTTATGGATCTACCCTTTTTACCAGTGAAACAGTCTTACGGGAAATATAAGTACAGATCAATTTCAAATTATCTACAAACCAACTATATATTGGAAGGTTAAAATATAAACTAAAT
>SELW01000586.1:0-58615 GCA_004931855.1 Pichia inconspicua
TCTGACTACGGATCAGAAGATTCTAGGTTCGAGTCCTAGTGTGGAGGCTTTTCAACTATTTTTTTGAATCTATTTCTCTTTTCAAACTTTTGGGTCTTATCCACCTTGACTGTTTAGCAAAAGTTTATTTTCAAGTTTTTTGTCCAATATCCCTTCGTTCACTTGCTTGAATTGTTAAGAAAACTTTGGTATATAAAGTGAGAGCCTCTATTTCGATGTGGCACTTATTTTTTGAGGTAATGGCAGCTTATTGTTCTTGTAAAATTGAAGCACGCAAAGCATTTAAACTACTCCTTTCAACTTAATAATTATACATGTACACGAACTAAGGGTGATCGTTCTCTCAGATAGATTAAAATTCCAACAGTTCCTCGAGAACGGGTTATTTTACTACCTATTGTACGCTGAGAAAACCACATGATGCTACTTTCTAATAATCTGGTAATATAACATTGTGCAATTATGAAAACTCAATACATTGCTTATCAGCTTTGTACTGGTATGTACTCCTTAAAAAAAACAGATCCATTTCTGTGAAAATTAGCCGATAGTTGATGATAGTTTGTCATTGCAATAGTCTGGCTGACTTTTTTTTCATATTTTACTAGACTGAAATTTAATGCAAAGGTAACCGCTCTGTAACCGCTCTTTTTTTTATTATGATTGAATTGATATTCTCTACCTGTGCAACATAGATACATTGAGACTAAGATAATATCACAATTAAAATAGTATCACTCGCTATTATGATAATAGATAATAACACATAATATTTTAATGAATTCATTTCCTGTCATGATAATATTAATTGAATTCATCACTTAACTTATTTTAGTTCTTCATTTATTTTGTATACATACTTTTCATCCTAGTGTAGATGTATTTAACGTTGAAAAAAAACCATTTGTTCCATTCAGAGCTATGTGATATGAAGACTGCTTTTTCGTAATCACCTGTTCAAATTGCCGTTCATAATTTCCATCATTTCATGCTGTCTAAGTTGTATTCAAGTGTAGCTGATGATAAACGGCATGCCATTATGACCTCTCTGATGTGATATTCCGCTCCAGTCCTATTCGTTACAGCTTTCGTGCCGGGTCAGTTGTTTTGCGTTGAGAAATCTCCCAATGTATTTTGCCGGCCTATCTCTCAGGTAAATCGAGTTGTAATTCACTCATCAAAGGAAGGCTGGTGCTTCTTTACAGTAAGAAAACATAACTTCCTTTGAATGGACCATTACAAAACACGCTTGATTACACACAAAAGCATTGTTCAGTAGGTTAGTTCAATTATTTTGAGACATTATTGCTTTGATGAATAGATTTTTTTAATGTTACTACACTTCCAAAACCTATATCAGTATATTTTTTTTCCCCTGGTTGAATTTATAGTATACAATCGTGTTAAATAAATACATAGTTCACCGTCTTAGCAGTGGTATAACATTTTCCATTCATTTTGTATACATACGCTTCATCCTGGTGTAGAAGTATGTAACCTAAATAGGAACCAAAAGTTCCCGAAGAGCTAACTAATGGCTGATGGCAGACTTTTGCCTGATTATCCCAGTTCGTGTTCAATGTATTCTCGAACTGGAATTGAGAAACTCCTAACGCAGTTAAAAGTAAACTACAGATCTTATAATGTCAGTCTGGAGGCTCAGCAGATCAATTTTGGCTTACAATACAACTATACCTCAAATTCAAACTAAAAAAATTGGGCGTGTGGCGTAGTTGGTAGCGCGTTCGCCTTGCAAGCGAAAGGTCATCGGTTCGACTCCGGTCTCGTCCATTACTTTTTTAATTTCAATTTTTTAAGTTTTAACTCGCCGGCCAAGTACATTTTAAGTTTTTTGATCTTAGTTCAGATTGTTCTTTCTACCTTAAAGTGGAACGTGGTTAAGATGGGCAGTTCGGCTTCGAAACCCAGTAGGAAATTTGTCAAGACCTTAAAGGGGGAACACCTAAACAAGTTGAAGAAAAACATCGGGAATGATCATCTTAAAAGTACTTTGAACAATACGGATGAGCCACATGTCTTTACAAAGAGACCTCCGAAAGAAATGGAACAGATGGGAGATGCTGATTTTTTCAGTGGTAAGAACACTCTTTTTGAAGAAGCTGTTTTGAAAGGTATGGTAAATGTTAAGGATACCAAAATTCAGCAAAACTATGACCCAAACCATGAGTCAGTCAGAGTTTTGAAAAATCGTTCAACAATTGAAAATCAATATAAAGGATTGTATGTGCCGAAGGATGCTGATCAGCCAAATATTCCTGCTCGATTTTTGAATGAGCAAGAGAAGAAAGATTATCAAGACCCTGAAATACGGAAGCGTCGATTACAAAAGACAGGAATAAATTCATGGGGATTAATAGAAGCAAAATCTTTAACAGATTTAATAATTGACTATAAAGTTTTCGGTCATGAAAATTTGATACGAGAGGCGAAGAAGATTGATGTAAATGAAGCTAATATTACAAGATTTAAAGCATTGATAGATAGTGGGATGTTAACATTGCCTACTCACAAAGTTACTCTTCAAGAAAATATTGATCCAGAAAGTCGGCAAGTAAAACAGAAACTTGTCACAGTTAAGGACGATTGGGTCAATACAATCAAGGAGGATCTAAAGAAAGAAAAGATCAATAACCATGAATCCAAACCAACATCTAAAAAAGATAGGGAGATTTTTGAACAATTCAAAATGTTGGAAAGTCTTGTGAGCAAATCGCAAATTACCACCAAACCTGTAGATGGTTTGACAGAAGAAACAGAAACAGTTTTGAACAGACCTAAGAAGAAATTAGTCAAAGAAGTTACAAAAATGTTGTGAGGTTTTATAAACATTTTTTTACTCTTGTAAATAGCTGGAAATTTTATTTTCTTAAAAGTTGACTCTAGTGAGAGAATCGAAGAAATCATCAAACGAATCTATAGGCTCTACTATCTCTTGACTCTTATGATTGACTTTAAACAAGCAATTGTCAATTTTTATGTACTCGAGGCTGTTATTAATACCTTCAATCAAGTTTTTGGGGAGTGAAATCATTCTCCACCACTTATCGTATATTCCTGGATGAACAATACCTAAACCAAAATGTACTGGTACAGAATTTGTACCAACGACCCATAAATTTTTCAAAGCGGGCATATTCTTGAAAAGCTGACTTCTACATATTATCAGATTCAAGAATTGAACCTGAATTCTCAAAGATTTTAGTTTTGGAAAGCTACAACTGAGAAGTTGACAAAGATGTTCTCTTTGAAGTTGCTCACCAATATTCAGCAAATTTCTTTCTGATTTTATTTCAATTGAAAGCTTTTCAAGTGAATGGTTATGCCTTTGTATAGTTAAGATATAAACATCAATCAACTCGTCTAATGATGTATTTTGCATACTGTTTGAACGTATGATTATATCGAGTTCCTTCAATTGGTTTTGTGGAATATAATCCTTTATGAATGAAGGGATGAAATCATCAGCTGGTGTTCTTATATCTATTTTCAGAACCTTCAACATACATCTGCTTGATGTTTGATACAGAGTATGTAAAATTGATGTACCCACTGTAGGAGATATTAAGCTTATATCGGATAATTCAAGAAACTCCAAGTCTTCCATGATGTCAAATTTTGTCATAAATGACTGATCACTTTCAATTTGTGATTGATTGAAGTTGAATGAACAGAGAGAAAGACGATTCAGATTTTTGAATTTGCATAATGTATCAAATAAATGATTTGATTCGTAAACTTTTGAATTTGACAGTTCTAGGAGATCAGGTAAGCGAGAGGTTTTATGTTGTGCCAACACCTGAAGTTCATTGAGCTTGGTATACATTCCATAATCAAGTATTACGTCCAATATTTGGGTATAATTCATATTGTGCTTGAATGGACCAATTGATAATTTTCTTAAGTTTTGAAATTTCGGGTATTCCTCCTCATTAACACCATCAATTAATTCTTGAATAGGCTGTGTACATGCATGTATATTAACATTGAATTCCAACTCATCTAGGTTCTCCCTTGAATATTTGTCGAGTAAAAGATGTCTTAAAACTTCGTAACTCACTGGTGAATTCAAGGACACACTGCTCAACCTTGTCCGTAGGAAAAATGACTCCTTGAAATTTGTACCAAGCAAAAATGATTCAAAATCGTAGAATTCTAAAGGTTTATTGACAACAGAAAATCTTTTTATTAGTTGCCACAAATTCATTTGTGTAGTAGGTGTTGAACTATTGAGAGATCTAAGTAAGAGAGCAACATTTGCTTTTGATTTTATAAAAGTGGTATTGAGTTCAAGATAACCATTTTCAAACTGATTAAATTTTGAATCAATAGTAATTGATCGGTAAAGTTTAGTTAGAGATAGTTCATGTAGGCTTTTGCATGTTAACGACAATGAAACTATATCAAACTGTGATAAATTATCAGAAATCAAGTTAAATATTTCGGGAATGAGCACGTCATTTAATGATTGTTGCATTTTGTGAAGATATCTCCAATTAGGTGAACATTTCAGCAAGTAGAAAAAAAAGGAATTCAGGACAAGTCCGATATTTATAAATTAGTCCTATTTTTCAAAACAGATGAAAGAAACAATATTTACTTTGGTGAAGAGTTCCAGTTCCGGAAAAGCATTAGAGCGATAAAACCGGTAAACTCCAGAAACTCAATCAGGAACTAAAAAAATGTCGCGACCACAATTTATTTCTGTGCAAAGCCCGCGTCATATTCTCGATTCCTAGTAGCTACAGAGTCGACTTTCAGATGGAGAGACCTAAACTTATAGTTGATCATAGTCTTTGAAACTCAAATCTATAGTGTTAACAAGGGTGGTACTTTGCAACTGTCTTTTTCCAAAAAAAGGAAATTCATTTTGGTTAATTTTATACTATATCTGTAAAACCACCTTTTCATCTCCATCTCATCTTTCAGTTCTCAAATTTCGGTGGATGAAGGCTAATGTTTTAGATTGAATATGCTTATAGAGATTCAGGAATCCGACATCAGTATCTCGTCAAACCGATCTTTCTCCAATACAGTGAATGCTTTCTCAAGGCAGATTTCTGGAATTCAATCAAATTGTTTTTAAAAGAATCGTCACATTGATTTTAAGTGGAGATCGTTCAAGCTTATTTCCGTATAAAATACCTACAAAACTTTGAATATTCTGTCTGGTATGCCCCTTTTGTTCCCTCTGTGGAAGTATCATTAAACATACTTCCGAGGCTATTAGTGGAGCTAAAAGCTGAAAGGGTACCACAATCTCAAAATCGTAAAGTTTGTACTATGATCTTCTCCGTTGAGCTAGCAAGGTTGTGAAAAAGTCAGTACATAGCTAAAAAGCAGCCATTTGACATAAACTGAGTTAAAGTAACATTGCAATCATAAGTAGACAAACGATTTCTTTAGGTGCCTGAAACGGTGTTTTGAGGTACCAGTAAAATTGTATGATGAACTTGGATTTTTTGCGTTTGAAGTATCACTACCAGTTGATACAGATTCTGTATAGCTTATAGGACAACATATGGAAAGACTATAAAAGTATCAGACCTATCCAAAAATCCTTTAAAATTTCAACAAATATAAGAAACCCTTCATCCTTCTGATTGTACCTCCAATTATTTGAAACTAACTCGTTTCATTTGAAATTCTCTGTTCTTGTAAGTTATAGACAATCAAGAGAGATAAAAGCTTGGTGGAGTAATCAAAATCACTACATTAGACATTTTCTCATGTCGATATTGATTCGCAAAAATCAAGGCGCAAAACTCAGATCTATTTTCTAGCTTCCGTGTTTCACGAGAAGACAGCTGATAAACAAAGTATAAACAGTTGTTAACATTGATTTTCATTCTTGTTAATGTCTAAACTATCAAATTATAAAATTTCTGTTACAACACCAACAAAAATTTTAAAGGATACTGATTCCGATGAAGATCCACTTACAAAGACTCCCACTTCTGCCAAAGTTGGTGGTAATCACTCATTTGATTTGAACACGATGTTATCGGGCGTAGATGATGATATTGACACTACAATGGATGGAAATTTTGTAAATAGTGAAGATGATGACTCGATTTCATTTGAACTTTATGAAGATGGCTTTGTACGAGAGAAAATGATTCAGCAAATAAAACAAGCTATTGGAAGCACTGACAACAATGATCAATTTAATATTAGTGAATTTCTACTTTCTCATTATAAGTATCGGGATTTAACAGATTTATCTACTGGTTTTGCTTCATTAATTGAAGAAATTGACAGTGAATTGATTGAGAACGTTAATGATAATTATCTCAGTTTTATTAACCTTGGGAAATCTATTGATGGATCCTTTGATTTAATTCATGATATAAAAATTGAGCTTTCAGAGTATCTAAAGAATTTACGAATAAGTAATGAAACTATAGACAAAGATCTGGCAACAATGAGTATGATTGATGAATTAAAGAGGAAATTGAATACTCTTAGAAATGATGCACTTAAAGTGATTACATTGAATGAAATGATTGAATGCTTTGATAACTTATGTTCAAATTTTTCATATGACAAAAATTCAGTTGAAAATATCAAACAAATGATATCGCTTCATTTTAGTATTAGTAAATTGTTTGAAAGAATGAAAAGACGGGAAACTGAACTCGATATTTTGAAAACTTTAAATAAAACATTTAATGATTTGAAACTTGAATTTAGGAATTTGTTAAGGGAATACCTAGAATACGTGAAAGTTTCACCCAATCAAAAAGAAAATTTCTGGGAGGCTTTCAAGATGTATCAAATACTAAAATTCAATGATACTTTGTAATAAAAGTAGTTTTAAATAAACTAATATACAGTATAAATATAATATAGTAAAAGTTAAACTATATTAAAAGAATATGTTGGTCGAATAAATTTGATTCCAAAGTGACAAAGCGGACATCGATGTGGGTATAATTGTGGGAATTGTTTGAATCAAAGAGTTAGCTAACTTCTAAGCCATCCATGTTTAACATTTTGTAAACATTTGCCTTTACTTCTTTCCAAATGTTAATTTTCAGAGTTTCATCTATAGCTGACTTGTTTTCTAATAGCACCTTTTTATATAAATTGTTTTTAAGTGATAAACTTGATTTACCCTTTATATTTCCTTTATCTTGAGTGATCTTTTTTAGTTTAGAAATACGAGATTTGAATTCTATCCTACATTCATTTTCAATACCTAGATTTAGCAAATAATTTTCTATGATATTTCTCCATTCAAATTTAAAATAACAATCAAGTTTGATGTCACCTAATAAATGAGTTTCTGGGTTGAATGCGGATGGATCTATATTGAAAGAATCAATCAAAATTTGTCTATGCCTGAGTCTAGCTCGTTGTACAATAAATGTTGCTGTCTTTTCACGGAATTCCAAATCCAATTTCGCTTCCTTGTATATATCTGAATGTACTAAGTATTGTATTATCTGTGAATCTGCAAAATAATTAGGAATAATTTGAATTCTGAAATGTATGTTAGGATATGGAGAGCTCACATCTGGTATCTTTCCATTCCATTCTTGTTTGACTTCCGGATAGACCTAAGGTCGTTGAGTTCCCAGTTTTTAAGTGGTCTTCTAGTGAAAACAGGTCTACCGTTACTAAATTTATCGACATCTAAATCTGGAGAATAATAGTCAGAGAAATCTTTTGGTAGAGCTTCATTCAATGGAAGTACATTATTCATGGAAATGGGTTGCTGTGTTGTATTCGTGTTAAGCGTATTTGATGTGTATAGAGAGTTAATGTCATTGGTAAACAAAGAATTTTGTTGAGTAGATGTTCTTGAGAAAAGTCTATTGAGTGATTCCTGTTGTTGGTTCAATAATATTTGAGCTGATTCATGTGATAAACTGCAACCTGATTTACCTGAATCAATCGACGAGTACTCATCTACTGATTCGGTATTATTAGAAACAGTCAATGTGTTTCTTAAGGGAGAACTTCCATATGTAAGTGGTGACGAATTCTTGTTGACAATATCATTGTTAGATTTCTCAGTATGTCTTTGTATCAGTGAAGATTTGGCATTATTTTTATTAGTATTGCTTCTGTCTGTAATAGTAGTCTGAGAACTCAAATTACGAAGATGGTTTTCAATATCCTCTCGAGCTCTCTGTTGGAATTCTGGTGGTGTTTTGTATGGCTGCTCATTCTTTTTAAAAAGCATGTACCCAAACATAATTTGCAGTGAACGATTCAAAAGGAACTTGCACGGGCTGTCAGTGGGCGGGTTCTTGAGAAATAACAGAAGTCTTTCTGAAAAAGAAGATTACTGAAAAGCACCAGTTATTGGTCTTTTGTCTTTTGGCCGCATGACAGCGAACCCCAATTTTCTAGGCGTTAAATTTTCCGGACAGGTTGAAAATTACAGTTTCTGCTTCCGACGCAAGTTTTCCCGAAAAGCTCGACGCGTCGATGAAGAGGCTCAGCGTCTTTTCCCTCCTTTTTTTTTCCGGGATTCGGAGAGAGGCTGGTGAAGGGGAGCGTGAACAATTATTTTTTAATGTGGCTGGTGCTGGAAAGTTTTTCTTCCTGGAAATAGTGAAGCTTAGTTTCCAGATCCGAATTTGCAGTTTCTTCCATCATTATTCAAGCTAGTTAGGACAATGGTCAGCAATTGGGAGAGGCTACAAAAGAAGCAGGTACAAAATAAGCAAGGAAAACGGGTTTCCAGCATAAAATCCTCTACGAGTGCTGTTCAGACGAGAAAAATACGGACACCATTGTCAAAATTGGTTGAACAAGATAAGCAACGAAAGATGGAAGAAGCTGCTTTGAGATTTAAAGATAATCAGACAAACTTGGAAAATGCTGGTTTGACCAGTTCTACTACTAATCAAACTAAACCTTCTCCTAGAAAGCAGGAAATCGGAAAATACTTGGCTATAGATTGTGAGTTTGTAGGTGTTGGCCCAGGTGGTGAACAATCCGAACTTGCAAGAGTTTCAATAGTGAATTTCCATGGTCATATCATTTACGATGAGTTTGTGAAACCTAGAGAGAGAGTTACAGATTGGAGAACATTTGTGAGTGGTATCAGACCTTCCGATATGCATAAAGCTATACCCTTTAAACAAGCACAAAACGATGTTGCTAAAATTTCGAAAGACAGAATATTGGTTGGTCATGCTGTTCATCATGATTTGGAGGCTTTATATTTGACTCATCCAAAACGTGATATAAGAGACACATCAATGCATTTACCATTCAAACAAAAATATTCAAGGGGTAAAACTCCAAGTTTGAAAAAACTGGCTCTTGAAATTCTTGGCTTAGATATTCAATCTGGTGAACATTCCTCAGTAGAAGATGCAAGAGCTACAATGCTCATTTTCAAAAGTGATAAAAAAGGATTTGAGGATAGATTAAGACACTGATGCGTTTTTTGCTTTATATTTTATAGATTTATTCCTACTTTGCTTAGAAATTAATATCTTGACAGTGATAATAGAAAACTTTAAACTGTATAGATTTGTACTAAATAATTGATAGTAAAGTATGGATACAAAAGAATTTTTTAAAAAAATAGAAAATCTCCTCCTCTTATGTAATCGTACGCTTATAAGCGTTGATAGCATTCACGTAAACTTCTTTAATAATTTCTGCTCTCTCCTTTCTAATCTTCAAAATTGCGTCATCGTCTGATGTCCCATATAGGAACTGTTTATCAAACGTAAACATCGAAAAACCTGATAATTTGGCTTCCTCCATTTTCTTATAATAATCTTCTTTGACAGCATGATAACGCTCAAAATTAGAATCTGTCATCAGCTTGGTAATCATATTCAAAGTATTCTCAAGTAAAATTGGTGTACTAGATGATGTAACTAATTTTTGTAATATACCATCCATTTGACTGAACAGCTTAACAACCACTTTGGGATTATACCTTGACATTTCAATGTACATAGAAATCACTCTACTAATTGCCAACTCATCAACTTTTTGTCTTAAAAAGAAATTAGTGGCACCAAAACAAACAGCAAAAGCTGATTTTGATGAACTGCTGAACCATTCTAAAATTATATTTGGAACTTTAAAATTAAGAGTACCAACACTATATTCTAGGTTGGGTATACCACATCGATTATAAGTTTCAATCATTTCCTCATTGGAGGTTGAAGAAAGGTAAATGAAAAATAGATATGCCCTGTAATCAATCGTATTATCGTCGGGATACTTTAAATGCTCTTGATATCTTAACTTCAACAACGCACTAGCCGCTTCAACAGTAATTGAGTAAGTGAATGTGTTTTCAAGTCCTTTGAAACAGATAAGCACTAATATAGCATCAAAATTCTCTCTTGTTAACTCAAAATTGAACGATTTCTCCATTTTTTTGTAGCTAGGATCTTGAATTGTAAGAAGATAATCAACTAGCCTTAAATTATTTGCGGTGCAATGCTCATATAGTTTTTTAAGAGTCACTGCAATAAAATCAATGGCATATCTAAAGAATGAAACATCATCATCAAGAGCAAGATTAATATGACACCAAAACATCAATGGGTGAAAAATAGAGTCACCACTTATTCCACAGATTGTTTTACCAAACGCATGGAATGAACACAACAGATTGTTTAGTTTGGCAGGATCAGGATTATGAGCTAAGTATTCTTCACTTATATACACGTTGTACTTGTAGCCCATCAAATCCATAAATTTAAGTGTCAGCTTATTGGATATTCCCTGTTGTGTTAAAGAACCTAATATCAAAATAGCCCTTGACTGTAACTGCGAAGAGTTGTTGAACGCAATCCTAGCAACACATGAGTTCCATTTGATCATTTGCAAAGCATATTCCTCTGTTTCCAGATCTATACTTAAAAAATCAGTCAATAGATCACATAAGGTTGTGACTGCATTTGCTTTACTGAATATATCATTACTTTCAAGATTCGTTAATAAATAATCAGCATTATCCCTTGTTAAACCGAAAATCATTCTAAATCTAGCTCCATTGATTATTTCCATCTGCTTTTTGATATATTCTCTTTGTTGTTCATTCAATGATGGTTTAGATAAATATGAATGGAATGTTCTTGTTAACAAAGTTAATAATGACCTTCTGAGTTCTAAAGGTCCGTAATCCATGTAGATCGTCACAATAAAGAAAATTTCACTTATATAACGCTCAACAAACAACAATGAATCAAAAATCAAAAATGATAAGAATCTAGTCAAAACTATAGTTTCAATCCATCTGGTATGAACTTCAACTTCAGATTCACCAAGAGTCATACTATAAGACTTCTCTTTCATCCTTCTAATGATAACACTGCAAATTTCAATAGATGATCTCATAGGCCAATATTTAGTAACTTCGAACCATTTATTACCTTCAGCCTCATGATCAATAGAAGCAGCAACAATCTCATCAATTATGATTTCAATTAAACCATCCTCCAAAGAAAGCTGAGGCCAGACAAAAAGTGAGAAAACTTGAAAAACATTCTGGTTTCTGCTTGCCTTTACACATTTTCTAATAAGATCACTAGTCCTGATTGGGCCAAATGTCGAATCTGACATGTAAACATGAGTGTGAATATTTTTGATCCAAGGAGATATGCATAGGACCATGGAATTTTTGTCTTCATCACTAAGCCTGTCAAATGTGAGGAAACATCCATGTAAGAATGAATAGGTCAAATTTGGATGATTTTCTGCCAAGTTTGAAGAAACTTCACAGATGTAATCTATATCACCGTAGGGGAAAACAACATCATCAAAACTTTCAATGGTTTTGTTTATCTTCAAACCAACATAATTCTTGATAGAAGCTAATAATGAATAAGATGCCTTTCTGATCTCATCAGAGGTAGATAGTAAACCGGAAAATGAAAGGTTTAATAATTGACCAACAATAAAATGTGGATTCGTCTCGTTAAGATCGTCATTTTCTTGATAGATATTTTTGTTCAATTTAGCTCTTGAGAAATAAAGTGTACGCATGATCTCGATTTTCTTTGTAGATGTAATGATAATTCTTTTATTAGTTACATTATTGACCATTGAAATTTCATTTGCCACACCAGTGTAGGAAGTAGCTTCAATATCACCCAAATCACTTATCTTGTAACAATCAACCAAATTGATCAGATGCATTTTATCACGGATTTTCAATCTCTGTGGCATACCTGAGTAAATCTGTATGAACTGGTTACCGATCTTTAATTTAACTGGGATAAATCTGTTACTTTCACTCTGATATATACTAACATCATGGAACGTGACTCTACCATCGTGAGAAATTGCAGTAGTATATCCAATCAATTTATTTTTATTCATTATTTTTGCATCATCTGATGTTGAAACAAAAACAAATTCAGGTTTAACTTCTTTCTCCTCATCATTGTAATTTAGATCTAGCCTTTTCATTATTGAGAAAAAATCAACTGGCATGTTAACATAATAAACTCTTTTACAATTAGCTTTGTAAACTGAGGGAATAATAGAATGCAGCATATCTCTTCCTTGTATGAAAACATCAAAATTGGAAAATGCTGTAAGATCAAGTAAAAAGCAATATGGACCTTCCCAAAATTTACACATTGTTTGCAATAGATTGAAAGCATACATTTCTGGTGTCAAATCAACAGGGAATTCATGCATAGTTATACATATTAATGGTAAACCATCCTTTGTAATCAAAACCTTGATAAATGATACATTCTCAATTGCTAGTGTGGTTTTAGACATGAAATCATACAACAAAATACCTCTCGGGGATTTATCATTTCTAACACTTTCCGGGATTTCAAATCCTTTCAGTCTCTGTGGTAATCCTAGATTTTCGAGGATAGTGCTAAATCTTTTAATGGTATTCAATTTGGTTTCCAAAGTTATTTTTTTATCATAGTTTGCCTTCAAGTAAGCCTCTCTAATTATGTGCCAATTGTTGTAAAAGTATGAATGCAGATATTTGGCGAATTTCTGGTCATGTTCAAATTGAGTCCTTAAAGCAGCTGCATCTATCAAAGGTTCATTAGAATCAATACTATCCCATTTCTCTTGAAAGTTGAAATCTACAACACCAACCATAAATCTAAAAAGTTTCTTCTTGATTAATATCAACTGCTCTGGATGGGATTCTAACAATGGGATTCTCACGGGTGCATCATTTACAATTGTTTGAATCACCCTGGCCAATTGAATCAGACATCTTTTGAACTTGGTATTTGAGTCATCAACTATATTTAAATGACCAGGGGAGACAATGGTTGGGTTAATTATTCTCAAAAACAAATAAGCATTGATTGCAACAAGCTTATTTTCAGGCATGGTAGCTTCAGTTGTATCATAAATAGTTTTAGCAATTAGCCTGATTGAAAGAGGCATATAATCAATGGATTCAATCAATCTGTCTGCAATCAAGTTCATATATTTCAAGAAAAGACAAAGATTTAACTTCTTTTCATCTTCAGTAAAATGTTGAACCTTCTCAATTTCGAAAAGTTCTTGTTTTTCAAGCAGCTCTTCCATTATCGGTCTGAACACAGTAACCAAATATTTAGTTGCATTATCATAGGAGTATAATGCAACAACTCTAGTACCAACAGTATTCGATCTCAAGATTTCATTTTTATCCGCAGTATGAACAATGTCATGCTTGATTAATGAAAGGTACAAATGTAATTTTTCCTTTTCGTTAATTTTCAACTGTGAAATAGTAGTTGCATATGCTTCAATTTCAGATCTTGGACATGAATTTGCACAAGCCATAAATAGATCAAGATCAGTTTGAAATATATAGCACCCTTCCTCATAAAAACTACTGATGGATTCTCTTCTTTCATAGTTGGTATAGATATCCTTGATAATATTGGAAAACACGTCAATAAACGAGACTCTAATAAGCTCATCATGATGTAAACCCAACGGTAAGGAATACTTCAGTCCAATTTTGGAATTAGAATTCAAAAGATTGATTAATGCTTGTATTGCTTCCTGAATCATATTAGATGATCTATGTGCAACGTTTGTATATGTTGCATCTTTATCGTTTTTAGACTCATTCAAAGTTTCCAACAATCTTACAAATAGATTGAAGTAGTTTGAGAAAACAACTGCAGCTGCACTCCTATTATCATCTGAACTGTAATCTTGACGAGGCGTATCTAGTGGTAGTTTGTAAAACATATATTTCAGCATGATCAATGTCTCAACTCTAATATCCATTTGTAAATCTTTCAATTCAGATTCTTTGAATTCTTGAACTTTATTCGTTAGCTTCATAACTGGATTGGGTTTTTTTGTTGTTGAGCCAAAATTTAACACTTTACTATTGGAGAATTGATTTTTGGCAATTTCAAAAGTATTTTCCAAATAGTCAGCAGCAATTCTAGCATATTGATTCTTTAATAAAATGTTACCATTTAAGGCAAGATTTTCCAACTTAGAAAGAAATATAACTTGAAATTTACAAAACTTCAATTTCAATCTCAAGAATTCAGGAGTATTGTTTTCAAAATTGAACATCTTTAACATACTAAAATTGATATTCCAAAGATCAATTGCATATGGCAGCAATATGTGACTATCAAGTTGACATGTAAACCTTAAAACGCTGAGTACTAGTTCACATATATTCAACTCATTTGATTTCAAATATCTCTGAAAAGTTGGCAAGATCAATTTTATCTGATCAATAATCAGTTTAGCTAGGTAAGGATGGACAGAAACACTTAGAATTTCCTTGGTATGTTCTCTCTTTTTGCTATCTTCATCAAATAGTGATTCAAAAGTCTTTTTGACAAACGTTTCAAGCTTTTGTACTAACTCAGGCCTTCTAGGATCATCCTTCAATTTATCGGATAAAATTATACCACCAAAAGACATCAGATACTCGCTATAGATTTCGATATCCTCAATTGATTGTTTTGATTCGTTATTTGCAGGGAGTTTAGCAGAGTCATCGTCTGAGTAATTATATGCAACATGAACTCTATCATACATCAATGGCCAAATGGTTAAAAGCAACTCATTTGGTTCGGTAATATGACAAAGATGATCTTTTATTTTTTTTCTAATTGATGCAATACCAAATGTCATTTTATCGTCTAAGATGGCTTCTGCTAAGGGTATATTGGAACGATCAAAACAATTTTCACGGTGATGTTTACTTTTCAAGATTGACACATAAGTTGCAAGTAATCTCTTACAAATTCTGATCGTTTTGACATCGTTTGAAAATAGTCCCATAAAAACGACACATTCGAAATTTCTGATAACACGATGACATCCATGAATACCGTGAAACTCTTCCACAATTTTTGCATTACTGAAGATAAGATTAAGATCAAGATGCTCTTCACGTTTTTCGAAAAGATTTTGAATGATTTTGATAAGCTTGTTTCTTTTCTTTGTTGAAGTTTCTGAGGAAATTGCAACAGCTGAAACCTCATCAACAACCACTGAAACTGCGATATATCCTACAAAAACTTTGATTGGTTCAACATTTGCAACGGTTAGAGGGAAACTCATGATAAAAGATACTGTTGCAGAAACAATATCAGGATCATCGACTGTTAGAAGTGGAATGATTACATGAATGAATTTCCTGAAATTTTTCTCAAATCCAAGAAAGTCAGGATTATCAATTCCTCTATGAGTGACTTCGTTGAAAGTGAAAAATGGGAACGTAGAATATAACATAAGAAGATTTATCATATTGTCTTTCAAAGTATTAGTATCACAATTAGCAATTTGTTTCAAAATATTGGATGTATGTAAAGTTTCTTGTAATGGATATTGCGGAGTAGTTAATTTAAACAACGGAATGTCGGGAGTATCTAAATCAGATTCACTATCAGTTAAATTAGTTTCATCTTGCAATAGTTTCAATGGAGATCCTTTAAAAAAACTATGTTTATCATTTTTGTTTTTAGCATGTGGTGACCCAATTTCGGGAAAAGGGTTCCCAGTTTGCATTGTTTTGATAATATGATGAGAGAGTATTTTAAATATTTTTAACAAGTAAGGAGAAAGATCCTGCACAATTGGGATTAGAATTGGAGACAAAGTAGGAATCAGGACCAATAACCTGAAAGCACCAATGTAAAGGGGTATTATTGAAAAGGCTTGTTTATCAAATTTCAACAACTTGACTATTCTACTAGGGATTTCTGAGGTTTCTATAACAGAGGAAATTGCAAAAATGTAAATTTTCAATTCATGAATGACTTCAGAATTTGCTAGTTGTCTTGAAGAACTTGAACTGTTTGAACTTGTATTAGAAGTTGAGCTCTGAATACTAGAACTACTACTTCCAGTACTACTCCCCAGAGCCAAAGTTTTGGATATATAATTTGGAGTATTTGAGATTGTTGAATAATGATTTCCTTGACGTAAATTTGCAGCTTGATCAAATGACTCTATTTTCAAATCCTTTAAAAGAGGACCTTTTAAGAATAAAACAAATTGATATAAAATGTGTGATTTATCAATAAGCCCAACACAACATCCAACTAGCAAGAAGTTGCATAATGGTTGTGCACTTTCTGGAGCTTTATTTATCAAATGAATAAAATCCTGAAGAAATTTTTGTTTATTTGAGCTCAATTTTGTTACATTTGTGATTGATCTTTTCAATACTTGGGTTGTTGATTTTTGTGATTTATCATTTATAAATTTTAAGATTTGCTTTTGTTGAAATAGAAGGAGATAACTCAAAACACTATAATAAACTTTAGGTGAATAAGCCATATCAAGATGTTTATATAGTAAATCAAACAAAACTTCAGCATTCTTACAAGTCATTGGATGTTCCAAAGATTTCAGAAAGTCCTTTGTTCGATATAAAGCCCAGTTCGGAATTGATTCTGCAAAGAAATGTAGCAATAAGAATTTTTGAGAATTTCTTTTGGTAATATTGAAAATGTCACGAATTAAAAGAATGTTAGCATTGAAATTGTTTGATGATAGAAAGGCAAATTGAATAATATGAGAACCTTTAATATATAAAGCATCTATATTCACATGTTTAAAGATTCTTTTTTCAACATTCAAATAATGTTGTTGGTTGATTGCAGCAATATAAGCCAGAATTCCGGATACATTTTCATCAATCATGTTAATAATTTCATAGCTTTTTGAATTCATTTTTATTTCAGTCAAACGAATAACTTCCTTATGATCCGATTCTGCTCCTGATTGATAATCACTTTGAAAACTAATAGTATTAGAATGTGCTGTTACTGAAGAGACTGAAGAAGAAGACGATGATGATGATAGAAATTGCATTGAAGAACCACCAGAAATAGGAGTTGTGACAGGTGTGCCAGAAGCAGATGTAGGTGAAGTAGGTTTTAGATGCAGATCCAAGCTAGAAGCAGAAACAGAATGTTGATTTCGTACTGATCTTAGGAAGAAAGATGATTCCAGAGTTGATGGATCAGTTATGTTACTTAGAGTAGATAAACAAATAGTATCAGTTTTCAAACTAGTTAGTAATCTCAATAGTTTAGCAGATAATTCATTTTCTAATACTAATTTTGGAGCTGAAGTTAAACTTAAATTATGAGTCAAATTTGAAGTTGCCATTAGGCCACTTTTCTGTAACACTTGAGCGGTTGGTAAAGTTAAACGTTCATTTGATTTTAAGTGATCAATGAAATTATTGAGTAAGAAAACAATGACGTATATTGAACTCAAAGTGTTGTGACTTTTATCATCAAGTGATGGTACAGGATCTGATTTTAAGATTCTGACCAAACAATTATAGGAAGATGCAATAAGATCATCAGAAAATTTGAAAGTCTGAGATAGTTTGAACAAATACGTTTTTGACTGTATGTAAAAGGGATCTGCAAACATCTGTTCAATTGTGAAACCTGATCTATAAGGAAGCAATGCCTCAATTCTAGAGAAAATAAGTGGTATTACATCGTGTTTAACATCAATGAAATGTAATTCATCAACTGACAGTTTACCGATAGTTGAATCTGTATATTTATAGAAATCTCTATTATCCTTTTTATCAATTCTATGATTTAAATGTGATTTAAAGTGTTCATCATGACTACTTTTTGGGCGATGATGAGGGGAAGTATCAGTTAAAGAGGAATTGATTGAAGACAAATTTGAAGAAGTTGTTGAAGAATCGTTTTTGCTGTATGTTGAATGTCGAGTTGTTGAAGATTGCGAGGCTTGGTTTATTGGATGATCAGACATAATATATGATGTGCTAAACTAAAGCTAGGAGAGGAGGATGGTAGGGGGGAGCTTTTATTGGGAACTAACAACCTACTAACTAAATGATTAGAAAGGATAAGCCGTGTGCAAGGGGAAAAGAAGAAACGGTATCTACTGAGTGATAAACCCGACGAGAGAGAGATAGGATAGTATGATATAATCGATTATGTCAAGATTTCGAACGATAGGCCCTGGATCTATCGAGTCGAGAAAACGGTAATCGGAAGTATTATGCAAGAAGAGAAGGGAAGAGTAGGGAAGGGAAGGGAAGGAAAGGGTCGATCGACCGCAAATCTCAGTTTTCTCTCTTTTTTTCCTCACGCGCTTTTTTCTGGCTGAATTGTTGATTTGTTGTTGTTTTTTTGTTTGTTTGTTTGTTTGTGTGGTTTTTGTTTTGCTGATTTCAGTTGTTCACAATTGCTCAGCCCAAATCTTTACTTTTACTCATTCACTCTTCCAGCTTCTTTCTTCTCTCCTTTCCTTTCCTTTCCAACTGCTAACATCGATCAATAAGTCAACCACCCCGAGTCAATTGTTTGTGTATCATCAATTATCTTCCATCATTGCTAATCCAATTCATTCGCTATATATCTTGCTCACATTCCATCGGGGCTCCTTACCTCATAATATCGCCTTTTTTCAATTTTGATGCGTCATCCCAATGATCAAATCAATTGGCATACTTCTACTGAAAATATTGTAAACATGAATCCAGATTTGACTACAGATAGTGAAATTATTATGAATTTGTTTGAAAATGATCACAACTCTTCTTCAACTTCAAACTCTACTCATAAGAATAGAGTTGGTAATAACACTAAAAATATAACTAATAACAATAACATCAGAGCTAATAATAGTATAAATCAAACTCCAACACCATTTACAACTGAATCAAATAACTTTTTTCCCTCTTCATTGGCAAATAGTATTATGAATTCAACACCGTTAAATTTTATGAAACAATATCCATTACCAAATCAATTCTTTTTGCAAGGACAATTAAATCAACCTTTCCAGCCACAACCACAACAAGGTGTACAACCAACTATAAATTTCAATTTTGAATCCCCTCAATTTGATAATTTTTTCAATTTTACACCTAATAAAACTCAAAAATTTCAGGTTTCTAATCAAAAACCTCAAAGTAGACCACATTCAAGAGCTCAACAACAATTTAATCATCATAGACAATCTTTAGCATCACAAAGATCACAGTTTATTCCAAACGATGCTACTTTTGGTTTATCAACACCATTGGCAAATAAATCATCCATTAGTATTTTCGATACACCGTATTTCAATAATCTTTTCATGAATACTAATCCTAATAACTTTGATTCCAATCAAATGATAAATTCAAATACACAATTTTCAAGAGTTTTGATGAATGTTGATACTCCACTACTAGATTCAATTGAAAAAGTTTTAATAAATTCAACACCATTACCAAGAGTTAATAATCAAAAAATCAAAAAATTGAATAATTCCAATACAGAAATTGATGATTTTGACACAAACACAAAGGAAACTTCATTCAATCGAGATAATAGTTGTATATATAAAGTAATTGAATCAAGAGAATCCGGAAGATGTCAAGATATTATACAAATACCATCAACTAATGATTTGGAAAAGAGTAAAACAACTCCAAAAAGGAAAACTAAATCCGAATCACTTGTTTCCTCAACTCCTGTAAAGGGGAAAAAGGTGAAACAAAACTTTGGTATAGACGATAGTTTTGTTAATTCTGATGAAAACAAAAATAATATAATAATCAATTCATCACCTTCAACAATTGTTGTTAGTTCTGCATCTAAATCTGTGACTAGATTTACATTATCAAATTCATTGAATGTAGAAGCATCTCCAACTCCAATTAATAAATTTAATAATTATTCTCATAGTATGAGTTTTAATATGAACAGTATGAATAGTATTAAAAATTTTGATTTTAATATTGATCCATCACTTCAATCAAACAATATACCCGAAGCCCCAGTAATGGGTGTTTTCAAAGAAAAGAAAAATAGAACTTTAAGCAAGCATCCAACATTCCCATTGTCTCAAAATGGGAAAGATAATCTTAATGAATCAAAAAATCTTTTTTCAATTCAAACAGTTGATAATAATCATTTACAAAATACTACTAAGAAGCTCAATAGAAGCAAAAGTATGCCTGATTCGATAACTGATAATAAAATTGGTAAAAAAAGGAAAAATGGTACTAAAGGTGCTATTCAATTTGTTATGACAGATGTAACTAAATTGAAAGGTCATAAAAAACGTCGTGTTGCTCAACCGAAAAAAGTACCATTAAGTAATACAACTAATATTATCAATAATACAAATAACACAAATTTAAAAGAAGGGAAATTAGAAATTCATAAGAGATTGCATACTTTTAAGACTAAGAGTGAACCACAATTTATCAATCAAGAATTCAAGGAGAAGGAAAATGTGAATATGTAATGGAAAGAAGTGTTAATACCGAGTTTACAATTTTTTTTGGGGTCAATATATAAGATTATTTATTATATCTATCTATTATGTATGAGTAGACAATTACGCTTTAGTTAACGTCTTCTAGGACCTTTTGGTTTTGCGAACTTAAGAGATGAAGAGTGATTTTCAGATTGATTTTGTTGTTTTGAATTGGATTGTATACTTGAAAGTTCCAATTCATTAGGATCACCAATTTCTATAAGATTGGAGAAGTTCCATTGTAATTGTTTTAAATGATTAATCAAGCCTTGTTTGTTAGTAGCATATAACATTCTTTCTCTAACTTTTGAACCTGAAGGGCAGGTTAAGATAAAGAAAGTTTGATTATCAGAATTTTTATATAAATGATATGCCGGAGTAAGGGTATATTCAGTCAATGCGTCAACGAGTTGTTCTTCCTTTATATTATTCAATTCCTTTGCGAGTTCAAGTGTTTCATTTGAGGAATTGATAAGAAGAGTGATGAGTTTGAAAGGGTCAAAATTTGACGAATTTAAAGTAGATTCTGCCTTTGAGTCAATTGCAAATAAAAGGTTTGTACTTGAATCTACAGCTAAACGTGCAGGTTTTGAAATTGCAGCAGTTGAAATTTCACCTTGTTTTACTTTCTGTAATTGAATTTCTGACTCCGAGAGCGGTGCCGAACTATTCAAACTATCCACGATTTTGTGCCAACCTTGTGGAGTCAATTCATCAGCTGAATTGACAAATAAAATAGGAGAGAAGTTTGTTCCTCCACTGAGTGATCTCAATAGTGTATTTTTAGTACTTGCATAGAGTAATTTCGATTTCACGGAAGCGTTATCAGGGACATATGAAATGAAAGCGTGTTTACCTGAAACTTCAGATTGAGAGTGAGAATCGGTATCGGAATGTTTTAGGATAATGTAGAGGCATTCAGTAGGGGTAAGATGGTTAGATGCAAGATTATCTAAATCAGTATCGAGATCGGATGTTGCATCGATTATTGAGGTTATGCCGATCGTTAAAGCGGTAGTGTCTATAGATAGAATGAGTGCTCTTTGCGGGGAAGCAGTGAAGGCGTGGAAATCGGCAACGAGGGCATCAGAAGGGGCAATTCCTGATTGTGAAGACATTAACGGAGAGGAGGAAAGCCTGTGAAGAGGTAGAGACGTGTGTTGAAAAGAAGAAAAGACTGACTGGTGATGACATGGAACACCAACTAACTGATTCGGGGAATGCCGTGTCGATTCTTTAGGGCGATTAATTTTACGACGTCGCGGGACGTTGCGGGCGAGCTTTCAATTTTTTTGGGGCCTTCCAATTTCACTTGCATGCGTCAGAGCCTGGTTTAGAATCTAGTTTTAGTTTCGTAGTTAGTTGATGCTCAGCTCTTCCACCGCTTTCCACACATGACGACCCACATGCACAGCTACGGCCCACAGAGTACATACAGTGGCCACAGTGAGTTTGGTACAGAGTTGCGGGCAGTTGCATCCGGTGAAGGGGACGAAAATGGGAGTGGGAATGGAAACAACGCTGTCAAGGCTCTCAATAGTGTGACTGTCAACCTCAATGGCCAGCCACTCTCACAACAACATTCACAACATTCACAACATTCACAACATTCACAACATTCACAACATTCACAGCATTCACAGCATTCACAAAACTCACAGTTTTCTCTTCAATCGCACCTGTTTTCACCTTCCATGAAATCTACAGCGGATGAATCAATGGCAATTTTGTCACCGCCTGCTTCAAGGTATGCATTTGATCCTAACATTTCAGGAACTTCCTTTTCACAACTTGATGGTAGTGTTGGTACAGCAAGTGTTGGTGTTCAAAGTCATCAAGTATCTCCCGTTACTGATTTAAATTTTGCTTCTTTATCATTAATGTCTTCTCCTCAACCTAATGGTAATGGCAACGATTTACCTGCATTCGATTCAATTACTGAACAAAAATTAGAGAATTTTACCAATGATTTACAATCTTTTAATAATTGGATCAAATCATTGAATAATGAACAGAAGAAAACTGCAATTAGTATGTTTATTGAATCAATTGATGATACTGATGTTTTAGAATTTATCAAAACTAAAGTAACATCAATTGAACCTTTTGATGAAACGAATAACTTTTTCTCACCACCACTTAGTGTTAATGCAAATACATCTTTACCTCATCATTTAAGACCTGTATCACCAATTATACCAATTAGTACATCCATTTCACAAGTTCAATGTGAAAATGAAGATATAGAAGTACCATTAACATTAGATTCCATTTTAAATCAAAATGAAAATGTTGATAATTCATTGCTTTTACATAAACCTGAACCTAAACGAATGTTTTCTCCTCCTAATATTAAGAGCAATAGTTATTTGAATACTTTGATTAATTCTGATGCACCATGTGAAAGACCTAAATCTGCAGGACCGATTTATAACTTCAATTCATACAATGGTTTGATCAGTCCAATTATACCTACAACTGTTACAAATTTAGATTCAGGTATAGATGGGACTGATTTATCGCTTGATGCGAAACTTCAACATTCTCTAAATACAATTAACAATAGAGCCATGTTAGAATCATCAAGTACAAATTCTATTAATGCTGAAGAACGTGGTAGGCGTAAATATTCACATAATCGTAACGGCAATTCCTTGAATAATTTATCACAATTGAATGGATTACAAGGAATGTCTAATGCAATAAATATGATGAATTTGAATATGAACACGAACATGAACATGAATATGAACATGCCTAACCCTAACACTTTTAATGCGATGAATTTAGGCTATAATAATAATTCATCTTCTATGGCGAATATGATGAACACTATTGGTTACAATAGTAATAATAATAACATTAATAATAATAATAATAATAACAATAGCAATAGCAATAATAACAATAATAACGGCAAACTTGGTACATTTACAAATATGGGATCCTTGAATGCACAGGTTGCAGGATCTGTTTCAACATCAAATAATCCATCCATTGCATCCTTAAATATGACCAATGGTAATACTTATGGATCTTACGGATCTCATAACTCTTATGCTAATCATGGATTACAAGGTTTACAAGGATTACAAGGATTAAACGGATCACACGGACCCCATAATAATTTCAAGCATGTAAAGGCACAACATACACAGAGTTCATCTGTTCCACCAAACAATAGAATTCGTTCCGTAAATTCCGGAACAATGTCTACCTTGGGCGGTGCAAATGGTAGCAACGGCTCCAACACAAAGAAGAAAAGTTCTACTACTATTTCAGGGCTTGCCAAAGACGATTCTAGTAATCTTCCAAAGGATATTGCTGCAGACTCACTACTCAACGACATTCCTAGCTGGCTCAAGGCGTTGAGATTACACAAGTATACGGAAAACCTGCAACATCTATCCTGGAAAGACATGGTTTGTCTTGACGATGCTGCCCTCGAGAAAGCCGGAGTGAGTACTGTTGGTGCCCGCAACAAGCTCCTCAAGAGCTTCAAGTACGTTCGTGAACAGCGTGGTGTGTAGCTTGATGTATAATGACCAAAACAGATGCAATGTAACGTTAATTCAACGTCGGGTTGCGCCACAACGATTTTTCGATGCGGGCCGAGTAAAAAATCAAAAAATGGATCGAATTTCTGGAATTACGAACGTTTATATTTTTTCGATCCCTTTTCGATAGGTTTCCCTTTTCACATTCGAACCTTTTTTACTCGTTTCTACTTATTCTTACACATCTCAAAGCAACAGCAAATACCCCTCCCTATATTTACACTGGTATCACTCTACAAATAGATATTCTAAAAGTCAAATTCACTTATAGCTTGGCAACAAAAAGTAGAACGGAAAACAAAAAAATAAGATAAAAAGGAAAAAAAGAAATACACTAGTTCCAAAGAAATAAAAACTTATACAATCCCATAATGTTGCACGAACTTCTTATATTATCATCTAAAAAGACCCTCCCGTCTCGTATTGATTTATCTCCTTATAATGATGGTACTACTAGAATACAAAGATTTTCAGATCTATGTTCTTTACTAATTCATTTACTTTCAAATATCCATTATACTCTCATTTATGATTATAATACCAACACTGTGGAGAAAATCAGAACAAATGATTTAGAAACGGAACTTAATTTCTCAATAACATTGTATATTGATCCTGAATTTAAATCATCACGAATGTCAAATGATTCGATTGTTTCATTTTTAAAATTCCGTTTCAAACATCTCAATTTAATTATGCTTGAAAATGATTCGATTCATAATAAGAATAAACTAGCAACTTTAGAAAAACATATTTCTACTAGACTTAGAAGAATGCATACATGGTGCATTTATGATTCACAAATAGATTCAGATCTTGATTCAATGTTTTATAGATATAGTAAAGAGTTCCCAAAGGAAAATGAAATTGCACGCTATACCAATTTCACTGCACAAATAATAGATTTTAATCCACTTGTTATTGGTTTATCAAAACCAAATGATCAATATTATATTGATGCAGTCAATAAATGGGATTTTAATGCATTTGAATTCAATATTGATGATTTATTACATATTGGATATCTTATTTTAAAAGATTATTTTGTTCAAAATGAAGAATCACAGAATAGACTACGATCTTTCCTTTTCTTCACTCGTGATAATTATCGTATTGGTAATCCATTTCATAATTTTAGACATGCCATTGATGTTTTACAAGCATCATATTATTTTCTCAAAGTTCTTAATGAAAGTTCAAATTATAAAATTTCACATTTTGATGCATTTACACTCTTGTTATCATCTTTAGGTCATGATATTGGACATCCAGGTGTAACGAATGCCTTCATGTCAAATCTTGAATCACCTTTAACTAAAGAATTCCCAACTTCAATACTTGAAAATTATCATTTTTTAAAATTTCAAAAAATTCTAATTCCATTTTTAGAGAAAATGTTTGCAGATGGATTACTTGCCGTTGATGGATTTAAAAGTTTAAAAGATTTAAATCGATTAAATGATTTAATGTATTCTACAATAATTGCTACAGATATGGCTAAACATAATGAATTTGTTAGTAAAATAAAACTATTGGAAGATGAATTTGATAATTTCTCATTACTCGCTAGTATATTAATAAAATGTGCTGATATTTCAAATGTTTGTCGTCCATTAAATACTTCATGTAAATGGGGGTTATCACTGGGAGAAGAATTTAAACAAATTGCTCAATTAGAGAAATACAATAAGAGTGAAATTAAAGATTTATCATTACTTGATGATGAACATATCAAAAATCCTTTTGACAAACTTATAAAAAATATTGATGCTAATGAAGGTGTTAAACTTGTTAATTCATTAAGCAAGAACCAAATGTTTTTCATAAATGTATTTGCCAAATCTTTCTTTACCAAAGTTTCACAATCTATTCCACAGCTTAATTTCCTATATACACATCTACATGACAATTCATTATACTGGGAGTCTGTGGAATCATGATACCACTCTATTCTTAATGATTTTGTACCCTGTGTAGTCTATTCTATGCTATTCTATTCTATCCTTTCTATATTGTTTTTGTACAAGTCAAAATATTTCTCGCTTTCTGGACTGAGTCAGTAAACGTTTCTGCAGAGTCAGGATTGGAGTCAACACTAGTACAGAAGTCGAAGATGGAGTCAAATTCGGAGTCAGATCCTAATCTGTTAAGACTTGAAATACAACACATGACTTTCAACGACAATTCATCCATTCCTTCTTCCTTTCTTCCAATCAACTATCCTAATAACAAGATCCCAATGTTTGCTAGACAACTCGTTAGAAACAATTTTAGATTACTTACATCAAACGTTCCAAGATTTGTGCGTTTCCAATCAACATTCAAATTGAACCCTGAATCAGTTGTATTTAAACATTCAAGTAATCCAGCAGTTAAATTTACTAATGAACATGAATGGATAGCTGTTCATCCAGATGGTACTGGTTTTATTGGTATTACCAATCATGCAGCAGATGCATTAGGTGATGCAACATTTATTGAACTTCCAAGTCATCAAATTGGTGAATCAGTTGCATCAGGTGAGACAGTTTCATCTGTTGAATCTGTTAAATCAGCATCAGATATTTATTCACCAATTGATTGTGAAATTATTGAAGTTAATGAAACACTTGATTCAAATCCTGAATTAATCAATGCTGATCCAATGGGTGAGGGCTGGATCGTCAAGGTCAAAGTTGCAGAAAATGCATCACTTGATGATCTTATGGATGCTGAAGCATACCAAACATTTGTTGAAAATTCTGATCATTAGAGTTCCATAAGGAATTACAAATCTATATAAATTTGTATTTCAATTAAAATATTTAGTACTTGATTCCTTTACACGTGTTTGTTCTTGTAATTTATCCCATTCTGTTGGTGTCTTACAAACAACTTGAAATCCATGAATACGTTTAACTTCATCATCAAGTAATTTGAAAATAAATCTATGTCTTGATAATGGAGTTTTCAAACTATTATCTGAGAATTTATCACTGACAATTGTAACATGAAAATGTGATTCAATTGTATTTTCAGCACCTTTCATACCACTATGATGTGCATGTTTCCAAGAATCATTTCTAATTATCAGCTTTTCCGGGTTCAACTCTGAATTTAATTTATCACGTAATGATCTTTCAATTGGACCCATTGAACTTGTCTTTTCAACATCGTCTTTCTTGTCTGAACATTTGCAACCTGGTTTACTCGTTTCCGTCATATTATGTTTGTCAAATTTAACAGTACTATACAAACGTATAGTTGGAATAGTACGTGGAACAGTACGTGGAACAGTTTGTGTTAGTATTCTAACTATACGATGCATTCTCATCATTGATGTTGGTTGCGTGGAGTCCTACGTCTGACTATTAGGCGGGGAAGAAAAATGTGTTTAGTAATCGCTGGTAGTAAACGTTAATCACTATAATCTACGTTGTACAATAGGTTTCAATTGATAATATTCTTTGTATAGTTTATATAGTCTTGGGTAAGTATTTAAAAGTATATATTCGTTTAGTAGTTAGAGTCATCGTTGTAGTTGGATCTGTTGGAGTTAGAACCATATCCAGTGTTTCTATTAGAATCGTAATCATTGGAACCGTAGTTGTCAGAGTTTCCACCGTATGTTGAATTGGAATTGTACGTATCAGTGTTACTGTTGGAACCATAAGCGTTATCCCTATTAGCACCATAACTATCAGCATTGGAGCCATATGTGTCAGACTTTGTATTAGAACCGTAGTTGTCAGAGTTGGAACCATAGTTGTCAGAGTCCTTATTGGAACCATAGTTGTCAGAGTCTTTATTGGAACCATAGTTATTGGAATCTATGTTAGATCTATAACTATCAGAATTGGAACCATAGTTATTAGAATCTCTGTTAGATCCATAACTGTCAGAATTGGAACCATAGTTGTCAGAGTCCTTATTGGAACCATAGTTGTCAGAGTCCTTCTTAGAACCATAGCTATCAGAATCTCTATTAGAACCATAATTGTCAGAATTTCTGCCAGAGCCATAGTTATCATCTGTATTTGAACCATAGCTATTAGAGTCTCTATTAGAGCCATAACTGTTAGAATTGGAACCATAATTGTCAGAGTCTTTTTTAGAGCTGTAATCGTTTAAACTGGAACCGTAATCGTCATTCTTGGTGGAATCATAGCTGTCATCTCTATTGGAGCCATAGTTATCAGACTTTGTATTAGAATCATAATCGGCAGTTGTTCTACTAGAATTGTAGTTGTCAGAGTCTCTGCCAGAGTCAACTCTGTTACCATAGTTGGAATCAGAAATGTCATCGCTCTTAGAATTATAATTGTTTGAAACACCTTTAGTACTTTTGTTGTTTCCAATGTACCCTTCAACAGAATCCAATGCATTCTTGGCCTTCTTACCGTACTCACCATAACGGTCAGGATTCTCATCAATAGCATCATTGACCTTTTCCCTCAAATTTTCAAATTGCTCTCTTGCATTGTCCAAATTCTCTTTTACACCGTCGAATAAACCCATTGTTAGTTGAACAGAAGAGAGGAAGAGAAGAGAAAGAAGAGAAAGAGGAGAGAAAGAGACATACGGAGACAACGGTCACTATTTATAGGAACGTGCCTGCTGCCACAATGCAACCACCAACTTGAACAATGCAACAATCAACCAACAACACAATTCCGGAAGAAGCTTTACCGCAGCGAAGAAGAAATAGATCAAACTTTCCCCAAATTCGCGCCAGGCACAGTTTTTTTCGCTTTCGCTTTTCTTGAGATACGTATCAATCATTAGACAAAGAAACAATAAACTATAAACTATACACTGCACCAGAGTGCAACAGGGTTAACCTAACCTAAACACTGCTTAGTAGCGTCTGTCTTGGCCGCTTCTGGTGTAACCGCCTTGGCCTCTTCTGCCTGCAGCGTCATTGCCGCCAAAGCCAACGTTACCAGTACCACTGCCACTACCGCTACCAACACCACCTAATTCATCATCGTACTCGCCGCTACCACCCCACTGGTTCTTGTTGCTGCTGCTGTCAAATCCAACTCCATAAGTGTCATCACTGCGCTCGTTATAGTTGGAACCAATACCCGATCTGTCACCAGATCTGTCGGTACGTGGAACCTCGTAATCTTGTTCGCTTCCGTACTTAGATCCACTGGTGTTGGAAGCACCGCGTGGATGTTCTCTTGAATCGACACCTGAATCGTCGTGTCCTTCCATTGTTTCGCTGATCTTGTTCTTCATATTATCAATTAATCCCATTTTGTGATTGTCTAATAAAGAAACTATGCTAAAACTTTCTTCTGTTATCAGTGGATAGGTCTTCCTTTATATACAATTACTGTAATTTCTGACCTCAACATGTTCATCCCTTACACGCTGGTTCTAGACCAACAATTACAAGACAACGTGTCTATTACCGTGTACAGTCCCACTGACGTCGTCATTACAGTCTTTCTTTCCAGTCCCACGGAAGGAAGAGAGGCACTTGAATGTTGAAATGGTCAATATTCAATGTGGGGAAAGGTTGTTAGCCTGCTTACGTAAGAACAAAAAAAAGTACTACGCAGCCACAGTTTTCTTATCGCCGCTTATATCCCTTTTTATCACCGCAATAACTCTATCGCCGGAGGTTGCCTCTTTCGGGCAAAGGTAAACATCCATATTTTTCTCTTTACTAGCAAAACTGAAAGAGGTTGAATTGCTACTCCAATTCTCTTCACAAAAGTCTGTTTCAGCCTGTACCTGGAAGCAAGAGTGTTTGTTTCATATTGATCTATAATCATCAATCTATTACTTAAGAACAAACCCAACTCCTGCTAACCCAATCTTGCCTTGCTATAAATTTCAGAATCTGCTAGTCAATGTCTTCACATTCAAAATCTCCCAAAAAAATTGTAAAGACACCCAAATATCACAGATCCGTCTTTGGGAATACTAGTCCGAGCAATTCAATTTTTGCAGGTTCAAATGGTATTTTATCACCTAATTTTAATGTTGTAAATTCAAAATCAGGTTGGAATTCTTCAAATTTGTTTAAAAAGGATGGAAGTAAATTATCAATTAATAAAAGTAAAGATCGCACAAGTATATCAATAACAGCAAAACACTCATCATTAGCATTAGCATCAAAATCTGCATCATTGGCATCAACGTCTTCTAAAAATAGGACATTGGGAGATCTATTTAATGAAAGATCTGAAAATAAAAAAGATGATGAACCAAGAAAATTACGTCGTACAAATACAAGTGAGTTAATGGATAGATTTATACCTAATCGACAAACAACATCAGGTAAATTATCAATTGAGAAAACTAAATCATTACCATCATTTGCTATGCCATTAGATCATATAGAAAATCAAAAAAATGAATTTTATCAAAATTCAGTTGCTGAAGCTTGCGGGTTAGAAGTTGGACAAAGAATTTTAAAGTTCCAACCTTTACCACCGGACAGTAAACATAATAGTACGCAAAATTCAACAACTGAAACAACTGACTCTAAACATTTAAGAAGAGTTTCATCATTTAATTCTAATTTTAGATCTCGTTCTTATATATCAACAAATGCTGCACAAGCTAGAATAAAGAAGATACCATTATGCCCAGAGAAAGTTTTAGATGCTCCAGGACTTGTTGATGATTTTTATTTACATTTAATTGCATGGTCTAATGATAATTTACTTGCAATTGCACTTGATAAAAGTGTTTATATTTGGAATGCAAATGATGGTAGTGTTAATTTAATTACTGAATGTGAAACTATAATAACTTCAATCAAATGGTCACCTGATGATTATTATTTATCAATTGGTTTAAATTCTGGTATAATTGAAATTTGGGATATTGAAAAAAAATCAAAAATACGTACAATGAAATTTAATAATTTTTTACGTATTGCTGCTCAAAGTTGGAATAATTTTAATCTTACAATTGGTATGAAAAATGGTGAAATTTTAAATAATGATGTTAGAATTTCAAATCATTTAATTGATAAATTTTTAAATCATTCAAGTGAAGTTTGTGGTTTATCATGGCGTAGTGATGGTTTACAATTAGCAAGTGGTGGTAATGATAATTTAGTTAATATTTGGGATTATAGGAAAAGTTGTTCACCAATTTTCACTAAAACTGCTCATAATGCAGCTGTTAAAGCATTAGCTTGGTGTCCAAATCAATTAAGTTTATTAGCAACAGGTGGTGGTAGTGCATGTAAGAAAATTCATTTTTGGAATAGTAATACAGGTATAAGAATCAATAGTATTGATTGTGAATCACAAATTAGTTCACTTAAATGGGGGTATTCGAATGGAATTGGTCAAGAAATTGTTAGTACTCATGGTTTCCCAAATAATGAAATTTCTGTTTACAGTTATCCAAGTTTACAGAAAACTGGTGTTATAATGGAAGCTCATGAAAATCGTATTTTAAATAGTGAATTATCACCAAATGGTACAATACTTGCAACAATTTCAAGTGATGAAAATTTAAAATTTTGGAAATTATTTGATACACCACCTGAAGTGAGTACAGATGCAATGCTTACAACTGCGGACAGTAAAAATCTGGGTAAAGTGATGACAATTCGTTAAAACTACTAGTTGTTTAATATAGTTTTGTATAACGTCTTAATTACTAGGAATGGCAATTTTTTTTCTGCCGAGCTGTTTATCTAGCCGCGGTGTTGAGCAGGCCAGATTAGGAAAGTAGAAGCGGGAAAGTGATGATAACTCAAATACTTTACAAACTTAAAGAACAACTTTTGCTCAGCAGAGAAATCTAGTAGTTGATGATGTAGTTACAAGGATAATGAGTAAAGTGGAGATACTTACATATAAGGATGCCAAGAAGGCAGCTCGTACATTATATGCATCTTTTGATAATGATGATGTTGCAAAATTTGTTTCAAGACATTTAGAACATGATCCAGTTAAACGTCGTGAAGTTGATTTACAACTTTATGAAGCATATGTTGTTTCTCATATGATGAAAGGTATTGTTTTCGGTATTAAAGGTGAAAATCATGAACAAAGTGAAACTTTTGAAACTGTTAGTTTATGGGTTCAACCTGATTCTGGATCATTAGATGATTATTTAACATTAATACGATCAGGTTTTGCTAAACTTGCATGGAATACAGGTTCTGAAGGTAGGAGGAGAGTTTTCGGTATTTTATTCGGAGTTTTGCATGATGAATGTCATAAAATAATGGAAATTGATCCACAAGGTGAATCTAATATGTGGACTTTGGTTTATTTAGGATCTGCACCTTCAGCTAGGGGTAAAGGTAATGTACGTAAAATGTTTGAACATATTTTCAAACATTATATTGATCCAACTGATGGAATTACATATTTAGAAAGTTCAAGTGTTGCTAATTTCCCAATTTATGAAAAATTTGGATTTAGAGCTGTTAAAGATATCTGGCTTGGTGATCCAAATGATCCTGTTGATAAGGCTAGAATGGATGTAATGATTAGAGGACCCCATGGTGATGAATGGAAATACCTTCATCAATCGAGGGAGAAATGGAACTATAAAGTTCATCCAAACTCTGTTGCCAAATAGTAACGTTGTACATGCATGTATAACAAAACCTGTAAATTTTTAATATTGTGTTCTAAATTTGCGCGCAGGGGAAGACAATTTTTTATACTAGCGATCTTTGACACAGTTCTTTTGGTACACATGCATAATGTCAGCAGCAATGGACAGCCAACATTCACAGCAAGGGTCCAGTAGTGGCAGTCGGGGCAATAATAGCAACATTAACAACAATATCAACAATGTTGGTTCCATGAAAATCCCACCTTCTAGTACCAGTGCTAGTTCAATCAATGATCAAATGGTGTTTCAATGGATTACTGAATTTACGTATGGTCCTAATAAGGAACAAGCATTGTTAGAACTGGGTAAGAAGAGGGAAATGTATGATGATTTAGCACTTGTTCTTTGGAATTCATTTGGTGTAATGTCATGTCTTTTAAGTGAGATTGTTTCAGTTTATTCAATGCTCTCACCACCAACTCTGACTATCCAAGCATCGAACCGCGTTTGTAATGCACTTGCATTGATGCAATGTATTGCTTCACATAATGAAACTCGTGGTGCTTTCCTAATGGCCCAAATTCCATTATTCCTTTATCCATTCCTTAATACCACATCAAAGCAACGTCCATTTGAATATCTCAGATTAACAAGTTTAGGAGTGATTGGCGCCCTAGTTAAAAACGATTCACCAGAAGTTATACAGTTCCTTTTAACTACCGAGATCATCCCACTTTGTCTTAAAATTATGGAATCATCTTCAGAACTCAACAAAACTGTTGCAATTTTCATTGTTCAGAAAATTCTACTTGATGATTTAGGATTGAATTATATCTGTGCAACCTACGATAGATTTGAAGCTGTAACTAAAGTGTTAGGTATAATGGTACATCAACTAACTGAACAACCAACATCGAGATTACTAAGGCACCTTATCAGATGTTACCTCAGACTTTCTGATAATCCAGAAGCCCGCAGCACGCTCCGTAAGATCTTGCCGGTAGAACTTTCAAACAACGCCTTTGCCTCTGTACTCAGAGAGGACGAATCTGCTAGACAAAGTCTTGACATGCTCTTCCAGAACCTCAACTCCAGTCCATAGATTTGCATAATGATGATGTTTGTACAGTAAGCTTGTAGTAACGTGTATGTGTGTATCTACTTGGTAAGACGATCGGCGCAGAGACGATCGACCCCTCCCTTCATTTTTTTGTGGCCTTGGCTTCAGGCGCGTGGAAAGACGCCAGGTGTATCTGAGACAACAAACAAGAGAATATTAGACTAGAGAGATCAAGACTGGTTGGGTTTCACGAGAGAGCAGCAATGTCTACCCACACATACAAGAAGAACGAGGACGGGGATGCGTCTGTACTTCCGGACAAGATGACTGTTTACCAGGAGTGTTTACAGGCATGCAATGCTTCACCGATTGATGCAAAGAAGTGTCGCAAACTCCTGTCGAGATTGTTAAGACTGTTTTACTCTGGTGAGAGTTTCCCTAGAGTAGAGAACACCAATTTGTTCTTTTCAATTTCAAAATTGTTCCATAACAATGATCCTTCCTTAAGACAAATTGCGTACCTTGCAATTAAGGAATTATGTGCTGTTTCTGATGATATTTTAATGATTACTGCATCAATTATGAAAGATATTCAAAGTGGTGATCAAGTTTATAAACCTGATGCAATTAGAACATTATCAAGGGTTTTAGATGGATCTACAATCAATGCGGCTGAAAGATTATTTAAGAATTCAATTGTTGATACTAATCAATCAATTTCATCAGCTGCATTAGTTTCATCATATCATATGTTACCAATTGCTAAAGATATTGTTAAAAGATGGGTTAATGAAGTACAAGAATGTATTACATCGAATAAAAATTTAATTTCTTCACCTTATACACAACATGAACAAACTGGTTATAATCGTCCACCAAATTCAACTTTTATGTATCAATATCATGCATTATCTTTATTATATGAATTTAAAAATGGTGATAAGATGTCATTAATTAAAATGATTCAACAATTAAATGAAAGGAAATCTCTTAATAGTTCATTTGCACAAGTTCAAATGATTGGATTTGTTGAAAAATTGATTCATTCTGATGGTAGCTTTGTACAAAATTTATGGCCACTTTTCGCCAATTGGTTGAATCATAAATCTGATATGGTTGAATTAGAATGTGCAAAAGTTGTTCTAAATATGCATACCAAATTCACACGTGATCAACAAATGCATGCAATTACAACATTACAAAATTTATTATCAGTTCCAAGAACAGTTACTAGATTTGCAGCAGTTAGAATTTTAAATAAAATTGCAATTCGTGATTCTGAAACTGTTGGAGTTTGTAATTTAGAATTGGAAAGGTTGATGAATGATTCGAGTAGATCCATTTCAACATATGCAATCACAACATTATTGAAAACTGGTAGTATTGAAAGTGTTGAAAGATTAGTTAAGGCGATTTCAGGATTTATTGATGAAATTTCAGATGAGTTTAAAATTATTGTTATTGAAGCAATTAGGACATTATCATTAAAATTTCCATCAAAATATAAGATTATGTTAAAATTTCTCAATGATGTTTTACGTGATGAAGGTGGATTTAATTTCAAGAATTCAATTGTTGAATCAATTTTTGATATAATTAAATTTATACCTGAATCAAAATCTGAAGCATTAGAAATGTTATGTGAATTTATTGAAGATTGTGAATATACTGAATTATTAGTTAGAATTTTGAATTTATTAGGTAATGAAGGACCAAAAACTGCAAATCCATCAACTTATGTTAGATATATTTACAATAGAATTGTACTTGATAATTCAATTGTACGTTCAAGTGCAATTATCTCATTATCTAAATTTGCACTTATTGGAGATAAAGAACTTGCTAAAAGTATTAAGATTTTACTTGAAAGATCAGTACAAGATATTGATGATGAAGTTAGAGATCGTGCAGTTTTGATGTTAAGACTTTTAAGTTGTGAAGATGTACATATTGCGAAGGATTATTTAGTACCTGAATTTAAATATAATTTAACAATATTGGAAGGTGAATTAACTAGGTATGTTCAAAATTCAGATAAGGCATCATTTAAGGAAGAATTTGATATTGATCGTGTACCAAAATTAAGTGAAGAAGAATATAATGCCTTACAATTAAGGGAAAGATTAATTGGTGATGTTAGGGATGAAGTTAATGGTGAAAATGAAGATAATAATAATGGTGAACCAATTGAGAATGTTTCAGATATTACTAAATATACATTACAAAAGCAACAATATGCAGCGGAACTTGGATTATTACCAGAAATTGGAGAATATGGAGAATTATTACATTCATCTAATATTATTGAATTAACAGAGAGTGAGAGTGAGATTGTTGTTCGTGGTGTTAAACATATTTTCCAAAATCATATTGTAATTGAATATATGATTAACAATACACTTGAAGATATTATACTTGAAGAAGTTAATGTTGTTGTTGAAAATGATGGTGAATATAATGAAGAATTTACATTACCAGTTGAAAAAATTGAACCACATGGTAATGGTAAAGTTTATGTTTCATTTGATCGGAGTGAAAATATTTCAATTGCAAGAATTAATAATACATTAACATATATTACCCGTGATATTAGTGGTGAAGAAGGATATGCTGATGAATATGAAATTGAAGATATTGTTATTTGTGGAGGAGATTTTGTTGATCCTTCATTTACTAGTAATTTTACGAATAAATGGGAAGAATTAGTAGTTGAAGAGAATGGAATTTTCAATTTAGGATTAGAATCAGAAGTTGATATTAGTGAAGTTGTTGAGAAAGTTATTAATAATATGTCAATGATGCCACTTGAAGGTACAGATATTGTTGGATCAGTTAAGAATCATACGATTAAATTATTTGGTCGTTCACTTAAAGGTGATACTATTGCATGTATAATTAAGATTGCGATTACATCAAAAGGTGTTATGATGAAACGTTCAGTACGTGGTAGTGAAGGAAGTGAAGAACTTGTTAAGATACTTGCAAACTATGTATAGAGTATATTTAGTTGATAAATAGATATATTTTCTTTTTTAAATTTCGAAACCGAAAGATTTCATGCATTCTTTATAAGCAGTTATTAATGGTTGACATTTTGGTGAATCAACACCGTTTATTAGCAGACATTCATCACGAGCTGATTTTTCATCTTTGCAAACGCAACAAGGTTTTGGTTTATCTGGTAGAGGTTAGTATTTTTTTGATCAGTTTGTAGTTGTTGAGGTTAATACATACTTTGAGTTGGTTCTGTCATGGTTGTGAAAAGAAAAGAGATATTATGGGGTGTGATTATGGTTTGATTTGTCAGTGTTTTAAGGGTAATATATTAACGCGGGCAGGCTGTGCAAAATAGACTTTGAGTTTATTATACATTACCTACTTCTCTTTGCAAAATTAACAATGACTAGTGATGGTAATGGTAATGGTAATGATAATGGGAAATGCGAATTACTTGGACCGTTTGCATTATTTGTTCAAGGTTTAATGGGTATTATAGTTGTAAGTACACTTGTTTGGAAAAGATATCATGAAAGACCAGTACGACGTTCATGGGAAGTTTGGGCATTTGATGTTTCAAAGCAAATAATTGGAGCTTCATTTGTACATATAATTAATGTTTTCATTAGTATAATTAGCAAAGTTAGACAAAAGGACATTCAATTTCATCGAATTGTTGATAATCCATGTGATTATTATTTTTTGAATTTATTATTTGATACAACTGTGGGGATACCAATTTTATACGGTTGTATTATCGGATTAACAAAGATTTGTAAATTGATTGGTTTAGTTGGAGTCGAATGTGGAGAATATGGAGATCCACCAAGATTTAGTTATTATTTAAAACAATTGATGATTTTCCTTGCAGCTACAGTTATTATGAAGGGGACAATCTATGAAACTATGATTACATTCCCCATACTTGTACGACTGGCGATGTGGGCATTGTCACGGTTGGACAAGTACCCGAATGTGCAGGAAGGGTTTGTGCTCCTTGTGTTCCCGCTCGTGATGAACGTGCTACAGTATTACACTGTTGATACCCTTATTAAGGGTCATCGAGTTGCTATTTAGTCTGTATATAAGTCACTGGTGTCACGTGACGCGTAGTGTCACGTGACCACTACCGGTCAACTTAACCACATTCCCACCAGCCACACAAACGCCTGTCACGTGACAGTCCGACCACCCACCAGCCACACAGATCACGTGATACGCACCTCACGTGACCCACGTGACCAACAATGCACCAGCCGCACCGCACACCCTGCCACTCCGCACCAGCCCCCTTTTCATCCCAAATAGGCAAGTGGCAGTGGCAGACGGGATTCGCGCCTTCCTCTTTCGGCGGCCGTGTTGACGTTTTGCCGCATTCGGCCGCCGCCGTCAGCTGTCGCCAATCCCGTTTGCACACATTGCACACTTTGCACACCTCCCAACTGTCTAATTCATCATCATCAACTGTAACTCTAGCCAGAAAACCCAAAACCTTCTCTCCCATTTAATTCAATCACTTATCCCTCAACCTCTTCTTCTTTCTCTTCTTCTTTCTTATTCTCTTCTCTTCCTTTTAATCTCTTTCAATTCTCACACACATTCACAAATACAATGCTTTCTTACGGTGATATTACACTCAGAGTTATCAATTTCGCTTTCTTAACTGTTGTTCTTGGTTTATCAGGTTCACTTGCTGCAACAACTGTTTATCGTCACAATCCACAAGTTAATTTCTGTGTTTTCGTTGGTGCTTGGGGTTTATTATCTTCAACTTTCTATGGTGTTGCAGCTTTCTTTATCTCATTCCTTGCTTCACCAATCTTCCTTGCAATTTTAGATTTCATCAATTTTGTCTTCACTTTTGCAGGTGCTACCGCTTTGGCTGTTGCAATTCGTTGCCATTCTTGTTCAAACAGAGAATATGTTGAACGTAATAAAGTTACTCAAGGTGTTAAAGATAGATGCAGAAAATCTCAAGCAACTGTTGCTTTCCTTTATTTCTCTGTTTTCGTATTCTTGTTCTCACTTGTTATGCAAGTTTTGAATGTTGCAAAGAATGGTTTCTTCTCAACTTCTGTTTCGAAAACTCCAAGAACTGGTGTCCCAACAATGGCTCAAGTTTAAAAAGAAAAAAGAATTGAGATTAAAAATCACAACTTTTTTTTTCATTGATGATACCTTTATATATTGTTACTATTACTTACCAATCTTACATCTATTCCAAAATTCAATTCAATTCAATTCATAACATATCATATCACATCTCATCATCTCATTTCATATCACATCCCTTATTATTTCTTTCGTTTTTATAATTGAAACTAATTACTATTTAACTAATAATACTCTTACTATTACTATTACTATTACTCGCTACTTACTATTTATACCCTTTGACAAGCATAAAACGTTCAATGGATTCCCACATAAGTTCACTAATTTGTCGATCACGAAATCTTTGATTCCTATCAAGTGAGATAATTTCAACATTCCAGCGTTTAACATTATTTGGTACAATATCTCCATTATAATTAACATAAAATCCTTTAACTTTTTGGAATAATTCATTTGGATCATTTATTTTATATTTTTTAAATTGCCATTCTTGTCCAGTTGTGAAAACTGCAACAACTCTATCCCAATATTCAGGTTTAACAAAAAATTTCTCAACATTTTTAACAACAACAAATTTAATAACCCTTTTAAATTTTTTACTATCACGTCTAATATGTAATAAATCTGAATTATTATTACATTTACTTGGATCTTCAAATTTACCTTCTTCAAGAAATCCTTTAATATTACCCATTGTTAACATCGAAATCGCACTTGGTGAAAGTATAATAATTGGATCTTTATTGATAGTATTATTATTCCCACTTCCACTTCCACTCTTACCACTTTTACCCTTATCTCTTTCCCCCCCTCTCTCCCTCTCCTTAACATTCTCTTTCTTATTCTTCACCTCTGGCTTCTTCAATGCACGTACAATCTTATATTCACATTCCCTGATTAAATTACTAAAATCAATATTCTTCTCTGTACCACGTAATGCCTTATCATGATCAATTAATTCAATCTCATGTTTACTAATCTCTTTCAATAATTCATCATTCTCAATCTTCTTCCTTTTACTCTCACGATAATCAACTTTCTCATTCTTACGTTTCTCATGTTGTACATTTTCTTCTTCATTATTATCATTCCTTTCGCCACTTAACAATTCAATCAATTTAGTACGTTCCATAAATGGTATAACTTTAACTCCTTCACTTGAACATTTCTCAATATATTCAGTAACTGTTGCTTCACGATTATTCCAACAAAATAAAACACTACCAACATCATAACCTTCAACTCCTGATTCTTCATCCTTTTTAAATACTTCAGAACCTTCAGAACCTTCAACTTTCACAACACCTTCAACTTCTTCAACTTTACGTCCTTCAGCTACTGCCTTCTTAAGAACATCAATAAACGTCATTGTTCTCCCAAACTATTCAACAAGCTTGACAACTTCTTCACCATAGATCGATCTAACGATTAAATTTCAACAATAACTTTCTTAACAACTCTCGCGCAATCAACAAACTTAAGACGCCACCATACCATTCTTCTACAACAATGGAATACCCAAATTCAAATACAAACCATACTTTCCTCTCTCGTGTACTTGGGACAGTCGAAGAGGAAAATAATTCAACACCTCCTTTCCATGATGATACATTGGGTGATTTACAATTTCAAAATCATTCATTATCTAATCAACCATTATCCGATATTAACTTTAAAGATAACATCCGTGATATAAACTTTCAAAGTGATAATGAATCAGATGATGAAGATACAAATTTAAGAGAACAATTAGAGGAAGAATTAAATCTTAACTTCGATATTGAAGATCAGCGTGATCATAGTCGTCGTAATAATTATACCCAAAATAATATTCATCGTTCAATCCTTAATACAATTGAAGAATCTGTACATCATTTAAAAGATGTTGCTAAAAACTACTCTCAAACTAGACACCATTATCCTCCACTACCACCACAGGATAGAGCTCGTTGGTTATGGGCAAATGTATCCAATTTAGACATATTCCTTGCTGATTTATACACATATTATCAAGGAAACGGTTGGCTATGCATTGCTCTGTCACGTACTTGTGATTTATTAGTTGCAGTGTTTGTCGTTTTATTATCAGCTTTCCTTGGCCATTGTGTTGATTACAATTCATTATTTACAGGTTCAGCAACTACATTATCACAAGTATGCTCTTCACCTGCAAGTTGCATAGCTTCAACACCATTCACACAGAAACTATTCTACATATTCCTTTTCATATTACTTGCTCTTCGTACTGCTAACGCATACAATTCACTAAATCACCTTCGAGATATTAAACTTTTCTACAATTACTTACTACAAATTGATGATTCTGAACTACAAACCATTTCTTGGCCACAGGTGGTTAAAAGAATAATGTCAGTTAAGGCACAAAATACAAATGCTGCAACTTCAACAATAAAATCTAAATTAAATGCTCATGATATAGCTAATAGACTCATGCGTAGAGAAAATTATTTCATTGCAATGATCAATATGAACATATTAGGTGATGCCCTAAACTTATCAATACCACCATTCCATTTGTTCACTAAAACACTCGAATGGAACCTTAAATTATGCATACTTGATTCATTTTTCGATTCTCAAGGTCATTTAAAACGTAAAATAATAAGCAAAAATCACAGACTTACAAATATAACTGAACTCAAGAAAAGATTCCGTATAGCTGGCCTATTAGGAATCTTCATCTCACCTTTCCTCGTATTCTATTTCACTGCATATTATTTCCTCAAATTGTTCTATGATGTTAAAACTAACCCTGGGATACTCAATGCTCGTTCTTATTCACCACTTGCTCGTTGGAAAATGAGAGAATACAATGAACTACCACATATTTTCCATAAAAGACTCTCACTTTCTAAAGAACACGCTGATAATTACCTTGCAAACTTCCCAAAGGAAATAACAAATATCTTACTAAACTTCATAGCTTTCCTTTCAGGATCACTACTTGCTATCCTCGTCATACTTACACTCATTGATCATGAAAACTTCCTCACTTTCGAAATAACTTCAGGTCGAACAACACTATTCTACATATCAGCATTAGGTGCCCTATTCACACTCTGCAAAAACTCAGTCCCCGACAACACAACCCGTTATCTTTTCAATCCAGAATCGTCACTTCGCAATGTCGCCCAACATACCCATTACCTCCCAAAATCATGGGAAAACAGATACCATACAGTCGATGTTAAAACTCAATTTTGCGCACTATACAACCTTCGCATATATCTCATTTTCAAAGAACTATGCAGTCTTATCTTCCTACCATACATCCTCTACTTTTCACTTCCGAAAATGAGCGATCGTATCATTGATTTCTTCAGAGACTATTCAGTGCACGTAGATGGAATAGGATACGTTTGTTCATTCGCCATGTTTAACATGAATGATAACAAGGATAAACTCGGAAAGGAACCTGATAAGAACGATAAAATGGTAGCTTCTTACATACATTTTATCGAAAGTTATGGTGATCCAACAACAGCAACAGCAACAGCAACAACTGGACATCGTACTTTCCAAAACCCAACACATAATTTGCTCCGCAAAAACACAGGTAACAACAATATACCACACGTGGAAGAAAAAAACAACAGTATTGTCAATGTCAACAACAGTATGTTACTCGGCGAAAGTTTCCAACTTGGAACTCAAAATCATAATAATCTTGCTAGTTCTGACGATATAGATCATAGCACAGGTGGCGTTCTAGGATTACTAAATCAAGTTTATAAATATAAATAAAAAACATAAAGTTTGTTGTACAACGTTAATGACCTTTCCGTAACTTCTTCTTCCCTCTCTCGTACTCGTTCTTTGCCGCACCTTCCTCTGTTTGAATAGAATTGTAAATATGTGCCATCTTGCTGTGGTACTCTTCGTATTCTTTCTTCTTCCTTTTGATTTGTTCCCTTGCTTCGAATTTCGTGTCCCTCCGTAACTCCTTCAGCGCTTGTTTCTTTTCCTCCTTCACTTGGTGCTTCAACTTCGAGATCTCCTCCCTGATAGCAACAGGGTCAAGTGGATCAGCAGTAACAGAACGTGCTGAACGATGATCTGGATTAAACCGTTCACTGAACCGTGGTGCAACTTGTGCAATACCAACTGCACGATGTTGTTGAATTTTCAACGGACGACGTTCATTAGTAGATAAACGATGAATATTGGCTAACTTAGATGCAACATTGACTAACCCTGCATGTGTGTTTCCAACATGTTTAACAAGATGCCTTACAATCACAAGGAACGATAATGTTAGTTCAGGAGCTGCTGGTGTGCTCTTCACCATTTTAGTGACCAAATTGTCTAAAGTATGTACAGCTTTAGCCAATACACGATCAACAAAAACATCAGTTTCCTCATTTCCCGCTAGTTTAAACATTTCAGCAATTGATAATGGTTCTGATCCCACTGCTGTAAGCTCTGCACCAGATTTCCTCGTAAACGTAGTTGCAATAGGTGCTGTTGAACACACAAGAACTTGCTCCCAATCAACAATCCCTTCCGGTTGAGGAACAACAGCAAGTAAAACACGATGCAGGAACCGCACAACCTCTGGTATAACACGTTCTGAAATTCTTTCATACCTTAACAACAAGTCACATAAAAACACACCGAAAAACAGTTCCCTCTTGCTTTCTTCAGGACGCATGAATTCAAGCGCTTCACATGCAATAACAAGAGCTGGAATAACAACTAGATGATACTTATCAGAAGTGGAAAAAGTACGACCAATAAGTGCAAGTAACACAGCATCTTGCTGTAACGGAAACACATTCTCGTCTCTTCGCAGAAGTCTCTCATGCATATTCATAATATGTCCACGGAATGCATCAAGCATCTCTTCAGGGTACTTTTCAGTCAAGTTGCATACAGTCTTCGTAAGGAAATCCATAAGTCTCACATAACCTGCATTTTCATTCCCATGTGTCTCATTTGCAAGTTCTAATGCATATTCCAAAAGCACAGTAGTGAAAACTCCAAGTTTCTCCTTGTTACCAGCAGCTAATTTCGGTTGGTAAGTTGCAAAAACGTTCTTGATCGTCGTCACTGTAGCCTCATAGTCGTTATTCACAAACTTCTTCAGTTCTTCTAAACTTTGCGGACAAGTTAACTTTGCTGTTGCAATTTTTGGCTTCACCACAATCTTTTTGTTTCCAATAGTAATCACGTTCTCAACAGGTTTATCAGCGTCACCAACACTATTCACCTTGACACCCTCTCCCTCTTCCTCATCTTCTTCACTCTCACTTTCACTTTCATCTTCCCTTGGTGACCCCACACTAAACCCATTCTCCTCATCGCCACTACCAGCCCAGAAATCATCATCTAAATCGTCTGCAACAGCACCCTCAGCTCTTAACTCTTCATCATCACCTTCCATACGAGCAAGTCTCTTCTTTTCGTTCTCAGCAAGTCTTTCCTCTTCCTCTCTCTGCAACTCTTCCTCCGTCTTTGTCCTCTCTGTTGGTTTTGCACGCTTATCCAGCTTTGCTTCGGTAACTTTCATCTCATATTCAACATCGAACTTCGACTTTTCCTCATTTGCAACTTCTTTAACAGTGGCTGTAACTGTACTGATTTCGTCCATGACATTTTCAAAATCTTCATCTAATGCAGCAACTCTATCCTGATTCTCCAATTGTTGCTGCTGTCTCAAATGCTTGTACTTCTTCGACTTTGCAATAACCTCTTTCATAACTTCTGCTTTAGTCTTCTTCCTCTCCGGCTGCTGCACTTCAGCTTCCACTGCATCCACATCTGTAACTGTTCTCTTTTTAGAGAAAAAATCATCTTCATCAATGCTATCCTTCAATGCTATCGATTTACCTTGATGTGTCAAACCACCGAAATCACCATCTTCCGCGTAATCAATGTTCTCATCGTCTTCTAAATTGTACATCGAACTCTTACTTGCCTTAGCTAACCTTTCACGTGTGAATCTCTCCAACATCTTATCCTCAAATGACAACTTTTCATTACCTTCACCGAATCTTCTATCCACAATACCACCGGCTTTACCCTTCCTACTCATCCGTTCTTCATATTCTTTTTTCCTACTTTCCTCCCCAATTTGTTTGGAGATTCCTGGTTTACCAACAGTCAGTTTCTTTTCAATAGCATCTGCTCTTTTGTTTCTTGAAACTTTCACGTCAAAAGGATTGAACTGTTCCCTGATTTCTTTCAAAACTTGTTCCTTGTCGTCTTTGCGCAATTTGTCTTGAGAACCTTTCTTTCCCTTCCCTTTTTTCTTTGAAAAACTCTGTTCTGTTAAACCAGCATTCTTCAAGCTCTCTCTAAGCTTTTTAAGCTGTTTTCCACCTGCCATGGTTGATCTTCAATTACCTCTATAAGTTTGAGTTGGTTAAAATTTTTTTGATGAAAAAAAAATATTGTCTTGTCTCGAAATGGAAATTTCACTACCGCAAATTATGTAATAGCTCCTTGAGCTTGAGATCACCACCCCACCGATTCCATTTTGTTAACTCATGTCCACACGAAGAGTTGTCGTTACCGGTGTCGGTATTGTGTCACCACTAGGGGTTGGAGCTAAAATTGCATGGAATAATTTGATAGAAGGGAAGTCGGGTTTGATATCAACCTCACTTTTGAAAGACGCTGACAAGTATAATGACATTCCTTCTAAGGTTGTCGGTAAAGTTCCAACTTATGAAGGAGAAGCTGAATCTACTCCTGACGGGGTGTACAATGCATCTAAACACTTTACCTCTCATGAGTTAAGGCGGTTTTCTCCATTCATCCAATATGCAATTGTAGCTGCTGATGAAGCATTGAAAGATGCACGATGGAACCCTAGTGAATTGACCGAGGAAGACAGGATCAGATCGGGAGTTTGCATTGGGTCAGGAATTGGGTCATTTGAAGATGTTGTCATCAATGGTGTTAATTTTGAAAAATATGGGTATCGAAAGTTGCAACCTCTGTTTATTCCAAGACTATTAGCTAACATGGCTAGCGGGAACGTTTCAATCAAGTATGGATTAAAAGGTGTCAATCATTCGGTTAGTACTGCATGCGCTACTGGTGCACATGCCATTGGTGACTCGTTCAGATTCATTCGTGACGATTATGCTGATGTGATTGTGTGTGGGGCATCTGAAGCATCAATCACTCCTGTTTCTCTTGGTGGATTTGCACGTTCAAAGAGCGTAGTTACAAAATATGCAGACGAGCCAGAAAAGGCTTCTAGACCGTTTGATAAAGATCGTTGTGGATTTGTACTTGGAGAAGGAAGTGGTGTACTTGTTTTGGAGGAACTGGAACATGCACTTGCAAGAAAAGCTCACATTTACGCAGAAGTTAAGGGATACGGATTGTGTGGTGATTCTACACATATTACAACACCAAGTAAAGATGGTGATGGTGCTAAACGTGCCATGGAAATGGCTGTCAAGAGAGCGGGAATAGATGTTAGAGATGTTGGGTATGTGAATGCACATGCAACATCCACACCACTTGGTGATAGAGCTGAAAATTACGCAATCAAGAGATTGTTTAGTGGAAACAAAGATCTTAAAGTAAGTTCAAACAAGGGACAGATGGGACATTTGTTAGGTGCTGCTGGTGCAGTGGAATCGATTTTCACCATACTTGCAATAAAAGAAGGTATAATTCCTCCAACATTGAATTGTGATAATCCAGGTATGCATGAAGAAGATGTGAGAGAGGATTTCATGTTTGATTATGTTAGTAACAAAGCAGGAAAGAAGGAAATCGATTATGCATTAAGTAATAGTTTTGGATTTGGTGGTACTAATGCATCTTTGTGCTTTGCCAAGTATAGAGATTAATTTCAGTATATAAAAGGTATGATTCTCTTTTGGTTATTTATCTGCTTTTGTGATTTATAGAAAATGTATGATTGGTTTGCTGATATTGATAAATTTAAAAGAACCCATAGAAATACGAGGAAGTATGAAACTGAAGGGTTAAGTACGAGACAAGTTGCATATATCACTATTTCATCGAAATAATGTGGGCAAGTAACGTATTTGAACAATCCAATACGTGGAAGGTTATATTTCTTTTGTTTTGATAAGGTTTTATGGTTGAAGTACTGCTCGATGTACGCTAGTGTGAAAACAATTAGTGCAATGTACCCCCATCTGTTGATCCCTTCATTTTCACCTTTGATAATTGTCAAAAAAGAAATCAAGTTGATAGAGGTGTAAAAGAATATTCCAACAAGATAGTGGAAAATGTGAATTTTAGCAGTTGCAGAAAACTTGGATACAAAATAGCATTCATACAATCTTCGCAAACTTTGCAAGCAATTGATCCATACAATTGCTGTGAGTGTTCCAAACTGTTTATTATAATTCCATTGGAAGCACAAATTCGACCATGATAATACGAAATGTACTATGTAAAAATGCGTAAACCAGTGTTTCGGAACGTATATGTTCAATAGTGCATCATTTTCATTTTTCAAAGTTTTCCCATATTTTAAGAATGGTTTAAGAACATCGACTGTATTTGCTATAAGAACACCAAAAAATGATATTGAATAAACTAGATTGATAGTCCATAGTAATCCCACAGCCCAATTGTGGGTCATTTGAATGTTTTTCAGACATTAATTAATTTGTTAAGTAAAATAGATTGGAAAAAAATGGGACTCGAGAAATTTATTTTGAATTGCTGTTGTTGAAGTTTGTTTCATCTTTCAACTTTGTAGTGCTTATCTGATTACGATACATCACTTAGGAATACATAGTAAAATGGCACTTCCATTAATTGCGATATACTATGGTCTATTAATTATAGGATCCATATTGTTTTTACAAGTTTATGATCAAGGTAATCTTATTGATGGCGGACACCAAATGATGAATACGATTTCTGACAAAAAGGATTACTTACTTGATAAAATCACGCCATATGTTGAAGAAGTAAGAGAAAAGCTTGGTCAATTCCACCATGAAGAACCAACAAATGTGGAAATTGCTTATGAAAAAGTTGCTAATACTGTTGCAGCTAAAAAAGCTGTTTATATTTACGATAGATTTATTGAAGAGTTCAATGAATCTATTGCTGGTAAGTTCTTGCATAAAATTGGAGCTGCAATTGAACAGTTTTTTGCAGAACATCCAGCTATTTGTGAACGTACAAACGAAGTATTTTCAGGAATTAACAAATATGCTGAAATCGTTTATGACTTTAGTGCTGAAAAACTATTGACAATTTCTGAAACAGGACCAATTAAGAGTATCATTACTGAATACGGTAAAATACACAACGACTATGTTACACCATATGTTGAAAATTCAAGTGAATACGTTTCCAAATACGTTAATTCAGTTATTACATATGTTAGTAATGGAATTGGTGAAGAGAATCTCAAATCAAGTTCCGAACTTACATATACTTTTGTCATTGTTATTATTGCGGTGTTTATGTGCAAGATGGCATTGACCAAATTATTAAGAATGTTTGTTAAAGATGCGTTCCAGATGAATCGTAGTGTTTCTGATATGTACAAAAACAGTCTTAAGAACACTACACATTCTCCAATTTACGAAACCATCAAACAGAAGAGTGAGCACGCTATGGTGATCGACGAACTCGAGCTAGTTGAAGCAGAAGCAGCTGCCAACTCTGTTCAATCTACATCATCTTCTTCATCTGTTGCATATGACGCGAGCAATCGCAGCATCTCAGGGAGCAATCGCAACACCGCAGAAAGCAACCGCAGAGAACAACAGCAGCAACAACAACAACAGGAAGAACAACAAGAAGAAGAAAAACAAGAAGAAGACGTGAGCAATAGTGTCCATGTTGAACATGAACCTTCTAGGTCAGCGTCAATTTCTTCGTCTACGTCTTCCCAGATACCGCCTGTGCAGCCACCGCGTACAGCGCCGACAACCACACAGACGGTACCTGTAACTGTACAAGGTACCAATATCTAGCTGACATTGTCTCCCCTCTTCCCTCTCCTCTTCCCTCATCCCTCTTTCGTTAAGTTCTTGTCCATGTACACTGTGTAGCCATAAGCAAAACCGCGCCCCATTAATTCCCCAGCCTCAGCCCCAGCCTCGTTGATTTTCCCCACAAATTGCAAAGTACGTAAAGTTAAGCCCTGTCCCTTGACATCAACCACTCCGTTCCTTTCCGTTCCTTTCCTTTGCCACCTTTGCTACTACGTGTTTATAATGTTCCAACAGGAAAAGCCTCAGCAGTATAACCAGGGCGGATATATCCAGCAAGATTACAACCAAGGTTATAACAACAACAACTATAATAATAATAACCAGATGGGACAGCAATATCAGCAACAACAGTATAACAACAACCAGAGCAGTCACAGAGGAAGTGGTGCTGCTTCAAACTTTTTCAAAAGACTGTGGGACTCAATCATTTTCGGTGCCGGTGCAACTATAGGTAGCAGACTCATCAATGGTATTTGTTCATAGTATAATATATACAGTCGAAGATACATCCTTACTTAAAATAAAATCCGTAAACGTTCCATATACGCTGTATACTCAACAATTTGTACTCAATATCAACATCTTGACTAATCAATTCATCAATATCACAACAGAAAGTTTCGTAAACATACGTTGGAAGAATGTTAACTGCTAATTTCTTCAAATTCTTAGCTTCAATGAATAATAATCCAATCTTATAACAATCTTGACCATGATTTTCATTCCTACTTCCAACAACCATTTGATCGATTAATTTCTCAATACTTCCTAAACTCTCACAAACACGAGTACAAATTTCAATATGTTTTAATTTTTCATTCTTCTCCGCATTTTCACCTCTATACCAACTCATAAAGGTATTCTTCAATAAAACAAGGATTAAAATAGATGGTGATGCAGCAACAAATCCGAAAACTAATTCCTGACTTTTCAGAATCTTATCAACACCATTCAATGCAAGTGTACCATCAACTTTTGTCTTTTGAATTTGAATTAATAAGTTCCTTAACATATCACCAACAAGTATTGATTTCACTGGTGTTTTCAATTCTTTCTCATATTCACTCATTATAATATCTAAATCACCATATTTAACTTTCTCAATAATAACATTCTTATCAGCAACTTCAAGATGGGCATCTTCTACATACTCTAAAACCATCCTTTCTAATGATTTCAAATCCGTCTCTAATGATTTTTGTGACATTAATGCAATTTCAGATTGATCATCATGTCTAATGGTTTTCAATATATTGTTAACAGGTTCAATTATCCAATTGTTCCAAAATGATAGACCAGTATCGTAGATGTATAATGTGATACCTTTAAAATAATCAAAACATTCCCTTCTTGTTTCCGGACTCGTTGCTAATAGATGAATATTATATATAATTGTTGGTGCATATGAAAGTGCAATCATACCTCCACTAACGTACAATGGCCATGTTCTGGTCCAATATGAGGGAATTGTATTTGATTTTTCTGCAACTTCTAATTGATGTAGAATTTCAGGTCTCGTCTTTATAAACTCAATCAAAGAATCAATAGAACCATCAGTGGAGTTGAATTCATAAACATTATCTTTTAACAACCCAACTGTATGATTTATAACTGATATTTGAAGTTTGTTATTCTCATAAGATGGAACATTAAGGAATAAATATCCAAGTTTAGTAATATTATCCTTTTTCAAACAAATTAGATTTTTCCTCTTCTTTTCAATTTCAAAACTTGAATAAAAATATGGCAGCTTAAATGTAACATACCAAAAATTATTCAAAAGTGATCTCGATGCACGTTGTTTCTCTATAATAAACGTTGTAGGAGATTTAATAAATGTTTCAACTGTATCATTTATCAATTTAACAGCAGATCGTGTCCATAACATCAATTGTGTAAATACTTTCTTACCATATTCAGGCATCCAGCCAGGAATATCAACACTCTTCTTTATATTAACTCTACTTACCTCTTTGAAAAAATCGGCTATTTTGTGTGGTAAATTTTGAACAAGATAAAGTATAACCAAATGTGTTCGTGATAAAACTCTATCATAATAACTAATATCATTCAATGTATCAAGTGTAGAATCAATTAAATATTTACTCGTATCTGTTATCATCAAAACTGTAATATAAAGTATGCTTATTTCCGCAAGCCCCTTGATATTATCATCGGTACTTTCTAACCATTTTCCAGATTTAATTACTTCAGCACAATTAAGAAGCAATGTCAATTCAGAACTGCTCAATTTAATATCTTCAGCAGTCTCCTTAGAATACTTTTCACCTATATCGTAAACTTCAAAAACAATTTTCTTCACCTCCTTCAATGTAGAATCTTCATTTTCAAATTGTTCAATATTAGACAAGAAGAAAGTTGCCTTTTCTTGCACAGACTCCAAATTACTAGCAACAAATCTTTGAGGGGTCAAAACAGACATGGGTTCAAGTATCACAAGTAAGTTCCGTCGTGTGCAGCTTACAACATGAAATCAACTCAAGATTCAAACGCGTGCATGCATGTGGTTTGCCGATTGTGTTTAATTTGGTCTCCGCTGATCTTAATGATCTTCCCTTCCTTTTAACTTCCCCTTATTTCCTTTCTTTGCACACAACTGACGATACCTTAACAAGATCCTTCAGTACTTCTGCTGTGCTTACTAAAAACTGTCTAGATATACTAAACTTTTTGCACATCGGGACTCAAGTGAAAGAGATATTGAACTACAAGATTTTAGCAACGAACTTCAACAAAGTACATCAAACAATCAACAAAAGAGGAAAATGAAGTTCTCGCATTCTCTTCAGTTTAATGCTGTCCCTGAATGGTCTTCAAAATACATAAATTATTCAGCATTAAAGAAAATAGCATATAATTTACAAAGAGACCACGTTGAACAATTAAGTTCTAAAAGTCCTAATGAAGAAGTTAGATTTACTGAGGATCCGAATGATCCTTCAAATCCAATTTCTATTTTCATCAAAGCACTTGATAAAGAAGCTGATAAAATAAACAGATTTTATCAACAAGAAGAAGAGAAAATTTACAATCAATATGAAACAGTCTTGAAAGAATTTTTAGAATTTGAAGTAGATTTCCCATATGATAAAAGTGATGAACCAACAAGAAATAAATTAAGACAGATATTAATAGAAATAATGCCTGATTATAGCTCCAAAGTAATGGAATATTCCCATGATCGTGGTGATTTGGGTGCAACATCCGATTCGAATGCAGATGATATTGTAAACCAAGCAGAGAACAACTATCCAACTTTCAGCCCACAATCTGATACTGTCAATGGTGTTCATGAAGATGTTGATTCCCTTACATTAACCAAAAAGAGATCCATTCCAGTTTTATTTTACGATGATGATTTTCATGTTACATTTTTAGAAGCTCTGAAAGCTGAAAAGAAAACTCTTATTACCGGTGTTTTTACACAATTATCTGAACTCAAATCTTACATTGAGTTGAATAAAATTGGTTTTAGGAAAGCATGTAAGAAATTTGATAAGTTATTGCAAGTGTCAATCAAGGATGAATACATGGAGAAACTTGAATCTCTTTACGTGTTTAGACAATCGACTTTTGATCAGTTGCATGAGAAACTCCATAATATTATAAAGTTATACTCAGTTTTTACACATGGTCATATTGAAGAAGCTAGACTTGAATTAAGTACTAATCTACGTGAAAAAGTTGTTTTCGAAAGAAACACTGTTTGGAGAGATATGATTGGTATGGAACGTAAATCACAAGCAGCATATGCAAAGCCTGAAACTTTAAGTGAAAGGGAACCATATACATTAAGATTAGGAGCTGGAAGGGAATTGGTGATTCCGCTATTTTTGACATCCTGGAACTTTTTAAAAATTGTAATCATTTCAACATTGACTATCATACTGATAAATTCATCTCCATTTGAAGACACACAACAGAAAAATTGCTTCGCTGTTTTGGTATGCTGCTCCCTTCTATGGGCAACAGAAGCTATACCATTATTCACAACATCATTATTATTACCATTTTTACTTGTTGTTTTGAAAGTGCTTAAAAATCCAGAAGGTGAAGTACTTGATGCTGTTGAAGCATCTAAATTTATTTGTTCCGCAATGTGGTCCCCAATTATTTTGTTGTTGTTAGGTGGTTTCACTCTGGCAGCAGCCCTATCAAAATATAACCTTGACAAAATTGCATGTACCTTTTTACTTTCCAAAGTAAGGCAGTCACCTTCACATATTTTATTTGCAATTTTGCTGGTTTCAACTCTTGTTTCTGCTTTTGTTTCTAATGTTGCAGCTCCAGTTTTGATGTATTCAGTTGTACAACCAATCCTTAATACCCTTAATGATACTACAGTTGATGGTAAAACAGTGAAAAATCAATTTGCACAAGCTTTGGTTTTAGGTATTGCACTTGCTTCAAGTATTGCAGGTATGGCATCCCCTATCGCCTCTCCACAAAATGTGGTTGCACTACAATTTATGGATCCACAACCAAACTGGATTCAATGGTTTGCAGTAAGTATCCCCGTTTGTCTCTCTTGTTTGGTGATTATATTCGTTGTCCTATTATTTGCATTCCCATTTCAAAATACCACAATTGTTCCAATCAATCAAACACACGATGGTCTTAAAAGGAAACAAGTGTTTGTTTTAGCAATTGCAACTTTGACAATTGTATTATGGTGTTTGACTAGTTTCTTAGCGGATGTATTTGGTGACATGGGACAAATCGCTTTACTTTCAATGGTTCTGTTTTATGGTACCGGTATGTTGTCGCAGGAAGATTTTAATAACTATCCATGGACTATTGTGATCTTGGCTATGGGTGGTATGGCATTGGGTAAAGCTGTTACCGTTTCCGGATTATTGGCTACAATTGCACATGATATTCAAATTAAATTAATGGATAAAGAATTACTTACAATTCTGATTGTTTTCGGATTTATTGTTTTAGTTATGGCAACATTTGTTTCTCATACAGTTGCATCATTAATTATTGTTCCTCTAATTGCTGAAATTGGTAAATCATTACCTGATCCTCATCCTAACTTATTAGTTATGTGTACTGCATTGATGTGTTCATGTGCAATGGGATTACCAACAAGTGGATTCCCAAATGTTACTGCTATTGGATTGACCAATAATGTTGGTGTTAAATATTTGGATGTTTCCACATTTATCAAAATCGGTGTACCAACTTCTATTGGATGTGGTATAGTGATTGTTACAATCGGATATTTGTGCTTGAGGATTCTTGGAATGTAATCTTTGAAGAAAGTTGGTTTTTTTTGCATAATTAGAATGTCGTTATATAATTCAATTTAAATTTTACACTGTACCAAAATATCGATCGTCAATAATACGTGCATCAATATCTTCCACACCTCCTGTTACGACAGTTACTTTAGGGAATGCAGCAAAAATTCTACGTAGGGCAACTTCAGTAACTCTGTAAGATACAATAATAATTTGATCTTCTTTGACACCATGATCTAAAAGAACTTTGATTGCCATCACACCAGCAGTACCTGAAATTATTTCCGCTTCAAAAAGTAGTATTGTATCTTTTACCGTAAACTCTGGAAGCTTTTCCGTGTGCAATTGAGGTTCACCTGTTCTCGAATCAGCTTGAATCAGAAGTTTACCGATTTGGACAGAAGGTATGGTTTGTCTTAATGCTCTTTGAAAGACATCACCTGAACGAATCATGGAAACGCCGATAACATTAGATGTTTGAAAATATGCGTCACTGAAAGATATACTATGATTTGTAGGTGTTGTTATTGTACGTCCTAAAGTCACACCTGATTCGTATGGAATAAAATCTAACGCAAAAGTTATCAGAAGTGAAGCTATTCGGTTGAAGTTAAAAATAAAATCATCACTCGAAGTTGTTCTATCAAGTATAGTTGTATAAAGCACTTTTAATTGATTATGAACTGGTAAAATATGTACTCGTGACATGTCAGGACCAGCATGGAGACTATTAAGATGAGCAATATGAATATCTGATTTCTCCTTGAGTTTCCTCTTTAGATGTGCAATAAGCATAGATAAAGCTATCTTATTATCTGAACCTCGAGGAATTACAATATCTGCGTTCGATCTAGTTGGTAAAACGTAAGCAATAGAATTAGGTTTGACAAATTTGTTCCATTGTTGAATAACTCCTTCAATTGAACGATCTCTATGTATAATATCACGTAGTAATCTCCTTGAATAACAAATATCAATGTCAGTGTCAACGAAAACTTTGAAATCCATCAATTTCAATAATTCAGGATGGAAAAGAGACATTATACCTTCAATTATTACAACGTTAGCACCATAAATGGTTATTTTCTGATTTGGTTGTCTTGAATGAGTCTTGAATGAATAAACTGGAATATCTACCTTTTTACCTGCTTTTATGTTACGTACACACTCAATGATTGCATCAAAATCATAAGCATCAGGTTTATCAAAATCAAATTCGTTTGAATATGCTAGTTTGGATTGTTCAGGTGTTAAATCTTTGTAAAAATTATCCAAAGAAAGAAGGATGGTCCATGGCTGATTTATAGAATTTGTTATCTCTTGCGCAACGGTTGTCTTTCCAGATCCACTAAGACCAGCTATTCCTATAATATAAGGAGAAGACCACGGAGGTATGTAAGCAGACATGACACTGTTTGATCGATGAGAATATCAGAAACGACGACTCAAACAAATAGGTCCGCAACTTGAAAATGCGACACACTTAGTACTGTTCAGTACTGTGCAACTACAGACATAATGATAATACTGGCAAAAAACTACAGACTACAATCAATACTACTAAACGCCTTTTAGTGATAATCGGCAGTTAATGAGGTTGTCTCTGTGAATTAGTGGTTATAAACTATGTACAATATCCAGAAAATATCACTGTATCCAAAATACGGCTCAACCACCTAAATTTTAGAATCTCTTCACTTTTTTCTTTTCTTTACAACAATTAGTGTAACAAGCATTACAGAATGAAGCGGGCTGGTAGTAATGAAGAATCTGACTTGAAGCGACAGAAGAAGGAAAAGTATGAAATGGTATTTGAACATGTGGTGGAAGAAGAAGAGGATGAAACAGAGGATACCGTCAACTACGACATTTTGAAGTTAATTGAAGAGGAAGAAGAGAAAGAAAAGTCGTTGATCAAATTGAAGCAATCATTGCCAATATATGCATATCGACAAAAGATACTGGACGCCATAGAACAAAATCCAGTGATTATTCTAGTTGGTGAGACTGGTTGTGGTAAAACTACACAAGTTCCACAGTATCTTTTTGAAGAAGGAAAGCGTGTTTGTTGTACTCAACCAAGGAGGGTAGCAGCGACGAGTGTTGCACAGAGAGTTGCAGTGGAAGTAGGATGCAAAATAGGTGAAGAGGTTGGTTATGCTGTTCGTTTTGATAAAAAGGCAAGTAAAAAAAGTCGAATCAAGTATGTTACTGATGGTATACTTGTACGTGAATTTAGCGAGGATAATATGTTGAGTAAATACGATGTGATCATGGTGGATGAAGCACATGAGAGAACTTTGAATACAGATATCCTACTTGGATTATTGAAACAGTTGGTCTCTAAAAGGTCTGATTTACGTATAATAATTGCTTCGGCAACGATAGATGCAGATGTTTTCAGCAATTTCTTTGGAGGTGGAACTCCAATTATCCGTGTTCCAGGACGAACCTTTCCCGTTGAAGTTATGTATGCTAAACAAGAAGAAGCAGATTATGTGCGTGCAGCATTGAGTGCAGTATTACAAATTCATCAAAAGCAAGGACCCGGTGATATTTTAGTATTCTTAACAGGACAAGAGGAAATTGAAACGTTGGTTGATAGCTTAGATGAGGCATGTAGAAGGCTCAATATAAATAATATGCGAACATTACCATTATATGCCGGTTTACCAACAGAAGAACAAGCATTAGTTTTTGAGCCACCATTAAAAGGCATGAGGAAAGTTGTTGTGAGTACTAATATTGCGGAAACATCTGTTACTATTCCAGGTGTTGTTTATGTTGTTGATAGTGGTATGGCCAAGAATTCTATTTGGGATAGTAGTGGTAGAGGACAAGTTCTTGTTGTTGAACCATGTGCTCGTGCAGCTGCTGACCAAAGGAAAGGTAGAGCAGGTCGTGTTTGTCCAGGTAAATGTTATAGGTTGTACACTCGAAAAGCGTATTTGGAAATGCGACCATCTGCTGTTGCAGAAATATTACGGTGTGATATGTCAGGAGTGGTATTGTTGTTATTGGAACTTGGTATTCACAACTTATTAGAATTCCCCCTTGTGGAGAAACCCAGTATCAAGTCATTGGCATCAGCTTTGGATACATTGTATGCCCTTGGTGCAATATCTACTCAAGGTCAACTTACCGAAAGAGGTCAAAAGATTGCGAAGTTACCTTTAGGACCGATTATGGGTAGATGCATACTTGAAGCAGTTGAAATGGGTCCGAAAGTAGCACAAGTTATATGTACGGTTGTTGGAATGTTAGAATCTAGTAACAGCCAAGAAGTATGGTCATCCAAAAGGGGGCCACCTCCAGAGAGTATAAGTGTCATTGGAGGAGATATGCTAACAATGTACAATCTTTGGGTTTGTTGGAAAAAATCGGGAAGCAGTAGAGGTTGGTGTAGAGATAGAGGTGTTGCATATAGGTCATTAATTGCAGCAGATAGGATACGATTTCAACTGTTGAAAATGCTTCATGTTGATTGGGATAAGAATGATATTTCTATTTTGGAAGAAATTTTCTCTATAAAGTGTGTCAAGGCATTATGTGCTGGGTTATTCCTTCACAAGGGAACACTTTCACAAACTGCACCGCAAGTGATCTACTCTACACCTCATGGACCGACAACACTTCCTACCAGAGGTCGATCCGTCCTGGGATCGCTCCTCTTGGAAGGGCCGCCTCCGAAAACAGTGCTGTACCACCACACGGTTTCCTCGAAGGGGAAGATGCCAGTTCTCAGCCTTGTTGTCGGAGTACGTTCCGAATGGCTGAGAGGCTACGAGGTGCCCTTCTCCACCAGTGTGTAGATATAGCAGAACTATAATGTACGTAGAGTGTATATGTATATGAACATGTATGTAGAGATATCCCCAGGTCACGTGCCTGGGAGGAAATTGAGGAAAAAGCGCTGCAGCGTTCTGCTCCGAACGTCATGTGATGGATGGGGCTAAACGCTTATTCTTTACAAGAGGTGTCGTGGTTGCCGGACACAGACGTCTTCCGGACTGCTGCTTTCTTCCTCAACAAAGCGCCAAATGTCTTCGGTCATCTTCTACGCTCCTACAAAACCGCTCTATAATGCTGCTGTCGATTTTTACAAGTCGATTGGGTTCAAATGCTCTCCAAATGGAGTTTTAACATCTAACCATGCCAACATCACAATCAAATTAGATCCGGAAAACGCACAATCTCCTGAAGATATTCAACATAATATTGAAATTCTCAAATCAACAACTAAAGATTGGAGAACTCTTCAGTCTACTATTGTTATGCAGTCAATTCCTGAAAATGTGGTCCCTTTAAGGTCATATCCTAACAATATTAATCCAACTGAAATTTACACATTAGATCCATTAGGAACAATTATTGGATTTACAAGCAACGATTCAACTTATT